>JBAMAX010004472.1:0-101008 GCA_037043745.1 Chymomyza amoena | reverse complement strand
CTGCTCTACTACAGTGAACAGCGAGACGCTTTAGCTCAGATGCTTACAATTCACAACTGGTTAAAGCTGCTCAGTGCTGAAGTACCAGTACAGAAGTACTGATGTGAATTTTTTCTTATTTAAATTTTTGTTTATTTTAAGTATTTTTATATATATTTATTTGACTGATGATTGTATTAACAAAACCATGACGTATGAAGTCATTTTAGTTGGCCAATAAGTCGTTTATTGAAATTTTGGCTTGGTTCCAGTCAACTGCCAACTTGGTTAACCATAAAAACTTTTATTTAAAAAGATTTTTTTTTTGTTTACTTTATATGTAAAAACAGCACAATCTAAAAAAATGATAATAAATAAATAATATTAGTATTAAAAAAAAATAAAAGTAAAATCTACATGTATAATTTTCTTTTTCTTCTTCGACTAATCGTTTGCGCATGCGCGAAAGCATTTCTTTACTGCTGCAAGGGCCGCCGTTTTGATAAGGCTGACTGAGCTCCTTGGGAGTTCGCTCCAAATTGGGCACTTCCTTGACCACTCTGCCGTTAACCGTCTTGAGCGGCATCTGCCCTTTACCCTGACTACCGCCTGCGGTCGGTTTTATAGCCTTACCCATTTGGCAAGCCATATTAAATTCCGCTTCTAGCTGTTGAAGCAGCTCCAATGTCACTTTTTTTGGTAAAAACCAAGGTTTACCCAGCCCCAGTGTTGGTATTACCCAGTTTGATCTCTTACAAGCGATATTGTAGGCACATGGTGGTCCAGAGCAAGACGTGAGAGCACAAGGTATAAGCTGATTTAATGACAATCTCACTGACCTTGAATCGCATGCAAGTCTTAATGGCATGCACGTGAGTATGGCTAATGGTCACATCAAAGCCCAGCGTCTCCAATAGAATATGCTCGTCCATGATGAGCTCCTCCTTTTGCTCTTCAATAGTTCCACGAGTAGTTTGTCTGGAGCACTTATTCATGGCGTTTAAAATATAGCTGATTCTGCGCTCCTGCTCCTCGACCTTGGCAGACAGATAGATACATGCCGCAGCCGTGGAATGCCAATCAAAACGCCTGAAGGAGTGCTTGGTGTAGAAACGATGCATATATACAATGCCCGTGTTGATGCACAGCTGAGACACTTTTAGCAGTTCTCCCATTGCTTGTATAAAAAGCGCAGTGCGTTGTCTAAGATGCAGCTCCTCAATGGCTGCAACGCCATCGCGGTGACTGGACGAGTTGGCCAACTGCTGCGGTGTAAAAAACCAACGTGCTTTGCGTTGCTCGTAGCTTGGGCTACGTGACTCGTAAGCTCCTTTCAATTGAAAAACGCAAAATATTATTGAATTTACACGTAAAAGATGGAAAATCGTATTCCGAAATTGGAAAAATTGTAAAACTATGGTTTATACAAAGATTTGGCTTTGTGGGAATTTTCTTTATTTAATCACTATTTTATGTCTAAATTGGCCGGACTATTTAGCAAATATGTAAAATTTTTGTAGTGCTTTGTAGACCAATTTACGAATACTTGGCGAAATCGCTGACAAACTTGTGAGAAGTTCACACATTTTACAAAACAAAACTTTGCGCAAAATTGCAGATGCCCCGTGGTATATCCAAAATCGAAACCTACACAAGGGCCTAGGCATTCCCTATGTGGGTGATGCCTTGAATGAACTTAGCGACCATTACATTGAGCGCTTAAGGAACGATCCAAATTCGCTGGCCGGTCATAGACCAAGAAGACGTCTTAAAAGACTTCACCCAAATGACCTTAGAAGGCGTATCTTATCATAACGACTTCCTGATTTTTGAAAATATTGTATATATATAGAGTAATCTAAACCATACCACACAAAAAGTTATTTTAAGTGTATAGTGACTTATTTTTTTTTTTTTTTATAAATGTTGGATAATAACCCATACAATCAAGGGTTGATTGCCAATAATAAATATTCGAAAAAAAAAAAAGTTTGTTAGTTTGGGTTTTGTTGACTTGAATCGGACTTTTTTGAGCAGCGAAAAAATTAAACTTTCAGATGATAAAAAAATGGCATACGTAATGGGATACCCAGAGCAACACGATGCAACGTCATGTAACAAAAAAATCGCTATATTACATATTGTTGCATGGACGTCGTGACGTGTTGCTCTCACGGTCTCACGTTTCATTTTGCTTGTTGTGGTTTTCATCGAGCAGTCTCTTCAGACACTGATTGTTTTTGGGAGAAAGATATATAAGTTTTATGTACGATGTATCTTATCATATTAATATTATTGATTATTTTATAAAGGTATTTGTCTATCTAAGGTTGAGTAGAGCCGACCATGACTCTAAATAATCTTATACGGACAAAAACCGCCATAGGATTTTTTAAAATATCAATATAATAGAATCTATTGCACATAACATTTCTATATCTTTTTTACAAAAAACAATCAGTATCAAAAGAGACTGCTCGTTAAAAACTGCAACAATTAAAAATTACAATAGTTCCAATTGAGCAAATATTAATAATTCAATCGGAAAAATCAGTCCAATAATAGGTACCTGAACCGACGTAATATAGTAGCAAGATAAATATAGCTGATAATCCTGAAACAGCTTTCCAATTTGATTTTATGACTTATTATCGGAAAGAATATAGGTTAGTGTTGCAAGTTATTTCTAGTTGCATTCATGACAATATGCAAGTAACTTTTATAATGTTCATGCCTATTCAGAAACTTTTCCAATTTCCATTTGAGAAGAGCAATGTCACAATCGAATTAATTGAATCTATTGTGCAATAAAAGCCAGAATTTTTCTATGAAGAACAAGAATGTTTGCACGCTGAGCTGGAAATTCTTTTCGAATCATTTGCAGGATATACGAATTTTGGGGATATTTGTCAAGTTTAGATTCTTCTTATGTGGCCATACCAACCCGATTACCGGGTTACGGCCTGCCTTAAAACGTCTCTCCAGGCGCCTCTGCATTTCGTCAACATAAAAAGGAGTCCTTTCCGAGACTTGTTTCTTGGCCTTCACTGAATAAGTGTTTTTACGTGGCGGGTTCCAAGCCCTGCGCACAACCCAGATTTAATGTCCAGGGGATTGGACAGCGCCGCACACATTGGTTTACAGACTGGCGGGTGCTAATCTGCTATCCAGAAGGGGCCACGAGGAGGCTGTGTGTCAACTTGGATAAAGCAAGGAACAAGGATCGTTCTGGCGGCCGCCGTGCTGACCACAATCAGAGACTTTGCCTTGTATGCGATAACCCTCCTCAAGTTTATATTGCGATATGTAATTCCCTTGGTGCACAAACTTGTTTGTTTCATTCTCACCGCTCTAGTTACATCAACTTCTTGTGAACGCTCATTTAGCAAGTTAAAATTAGTTCTCTATTATCTGAGCACAACAATGGGCGATGATCGCTTAAATGAGTTGATCTTACTTTATTCTTCCAAAGATAAGGTTGACGAAATCAACGTACGCGAAGTCGTTGAAAAATGGTCGGTATTGAAACACCGCGAGTGAAAATATAACTTTCCTTATTTAAAAAAAATGTTAAGCACTAGAAAGCATTAAAAAAGAAGTTTATCAATTATTATCACATCGTATTATGATCTCTTGTCTGCTAAATTATATCTGTAATACTTTGCTGTGGTTATATCCTATATTACTAGTAACTAAGTAATGTTGTTATTTATCCAATATTGTATATTTTGCTTGTTACAATAAAATTCTACTGTAATACAATATATATTGAGATTTTTGAGAATTTATTAATATTATTAACTAATCACTTCTACCCAATTACAATTCATGCAGTCGGTAATTTGTTGAATCGAGTCGGCATTTTGAGGCTCATCACCCCCCACATTCAACGCTCTCGCTACGCCACTGGCCACACCGATTAATATTTTAGCGATACGTTGTGCAGGTGAACTAAATCGGGCAAATATCGGGTTTTTCAATAGGGACGCTCCAAAGTAGACCGATAGGGACAGCAAACGACGCCATATTTCAATGAATTTCAAATCAGATTTTTACGTGGATTAGAGGTTGTCAATACGGAGTTTTTAAGCCTATTGCGATGTGATTGTGTGTATTGGTTCGTGAGATACACGTATTTTTGTAAATATCGTGAATAGTTGCATAGTAGAAAATCATTCAACAATAGAAGCGAAGTTTGCCGGGTCCACTAATTTTTATACGCATAGCAATACGTTTTTACTTATTACAATCGAGTTGTCAAAATCGATAACATTTAAAGTTGTAGCCGTAGCCCTTGTTCCGACAATAAGAAATTGAGCGTCAAAGGAAAATAATTATGCCTGAAACAAAAGAAAAGAAACTCATTTTCAAGACTTTGCGCAGCCGCGTCGTGCCGTATAATTTGGCTGCGGAAAGAGCAAAATACACCATGCGGGATCCGCATTGGGGGCGCACCACTAAACGGCGCCGCAACAGGAAACTTAGATATAAGGAGAAAATTCTATACAATATAGGAGATCTGTTGGTGCCAATTAGGCACCTCCCTAGCGACCTGTGAGTCTTCACAAATGAAAACCTGAGACATTTTTTTTATATATACATAAATAATTTTATATTTCTCTTCTTTATTACAGTTATGAAGTCTGATCTTAAACAAAAACACGAAAATATAAAAAAAGTACACACTCTACAGCCAGCCTCTTTTCATATTTTTGTTGTTGCCGACTTTCATCCAAGATACTGAGTTAATCCATAAAACTAGACTGCAGTATTTTGTTACCTTATCTCCATAAACAATCGAATTAACTATGCCCTTAAATCTGTTATATTGCCGAAATCCGCTATAAGGTGCCTTCTTACCGTCTCTTAGAGATATAGCCGTTGAAGGGACGCCTATTTAATCTTTCTTTGCTCAATAAGATGTAAAATCTTCTCAAAAGTACACTCGTTCAAGTAGGGGCGCACCACAAAACGGCGCCGCAACATTAAAAACATTAAATATATGGATGAAATTCTATACAATATAGGAGATCTGTTGGTGTCAATTAGGCACCTCCCTAGCGACCTGTGAATCTTAAGATGAGAGTAAGCAAGATGAGAGATCCCAAATATGAAAGCTGTTGGTGCCAATAGGGCACATCCCAAACGACCAGTAAGTCTTAACATGAGAGTAAGTAAGATGAGAGATCCCAAATATGAAAGCTGTTGGCCTACAAAGCACATACCAAACGACCAGTAAGTCTTCGCTAACGAAAAACAATTATACTTTCGAGATGACGGCGACACTTGTTTTAAAAACACATGAAATATATGGAAAAATCCAGTTATACAATTTATAATATTAATATAAAAGTTTCTAGCACTAAATACTAAATGATATATAAAAAATTATTAATACATTTATATTTAGCTGTACTATAGCGTGTAGTGCTTGAATTAGTTGTGAATTATTGTCAATATTTTTTTGTAAAACCCTGTAACGTATGCTACAAAATTTTTATTTACTTTGTGCAAGCCGAAAATGTATGTAACAAATATTGGTTTTTTCAATAGGGACGCTACAAAAGTAGACCGATAGGGACAGCAAACGACGCCATATTTTTTCCCGCTCTCTCGACATTTCTCTTCAGTAAGCTTTGCCATTTCATCATGGATAGATGTACGATCCAACAACGAGTCGAAATTTTTAAAATTTACTACCGAAATTCGGAGTCAGTGGCCTCAACTTTAAGAGCGCTACGTCCAATTTATGGTCGTCATAATTGTCCTGCCAGATCAACAATTGAGCGTCTAGTGGAAAAATTTGAATCCACAGGCACAATACAAAATGTTTCCGTGCCAGTGAGACAAAAAAGTGCCGTAGTGTCGAGAATATTGCTGCCGCTAGCGCATCAATTGAGGAAGACCCAAATCAGTCTCTCACACGTCGTTCTCCAGCGTTGGGCATCTCTGTGACGTCGTTGTGGCGAATTTTGCGAAAAGATCTTGACCTACATCCTTACAAGATCAAATTGACGCAAGAACTGAAGCCGCTTGACTACCAGAAGCGTCGTATGTTCGTGAATTAGGCTGAGCAACAACTTGAAAATGATGCGGATTTTCATCGAAAAATCATCTTCAGCGATGAGGCTCAATTTTGGCTGAATGGCTTCGTCAATAAGCAAAATATGCTTTATTGGTCAGGCAGCAATCCACACGTACTCCATAAAACACCATTGCATCCCGAAAAAATTACGGTTTGGTGCGGTTTACGGGTCGGCGGCGTCATTGGGCCGTACTTCTTCCGTGATGATCAAGACCGGCACGTTACTCCGAATGGGAATCGCTACCGTTCAATGATAACCAAATATTTTTGGCCCGGATTGGATGATATGGACTTGGACAATATGTGGTTTCAACAGGACGGCGCCACAAGCCACAGAGCGATTGTCACAATCGATTTATTGAAAACCAAGTTTGGTGAACGTGTTATCCCACGAAATGGCCCAGTCAATTGGCCGCCTCGGTCATGCGATTTGTGGGGCTACGTCAAGTCTATGGTCTATGCCAACAATCCAGAGACGATTGATAAACTTCGTACGAATATCGGCCGATTTATGCTTGAAAACCGTCGAAAATTGGGTTCAGCGTCTGGACTTCTGCAAGCGTGCCCGTGGTGGCAATGCAAAAGAAATCGAATTCCACACATAATGGCATAAAATGCACTTTTACAGGAATAAAGAATTTCATTGATATCCAAAACCGTTTCTGTTTTATTTAAAAAAAACATTACAATAGTAATAATTCACAGCTGCTTCAAGCACTACACGACTTAAACATCTACAACTAAATATGTTTTATAAATCTTAATCTTTTTTTAATATTAATCTTTTAGTATTGGAAATTTTTATTTCTTTACAGTCGCTTTTTTGTTTTTTTACTTTTGCTTGACCCAAAAATTGAGTCGATACCTTAATTAAGATTAAGAATTCTGCCAGAAAGTTGGGGAAAAAGCAGTGTTTAGTAATGGATATTACTAGAAATTTGTATTTGAAGTTTTTGTGTCGCTAAAATTTCAACATTCTCCCAACTATGTGCGCATATCCATAATTTAATTTAGACTCTATAAAAACTGCTAAAGGGTTCGTTTCGATTATTATCAGCTACCAGAATGATACTACACCGCTTCAAAAAAGTCGACTTTGTGGTGAAACCGGATGCTCAATTATTTTGAATATAATTTTCGCATTCAGGATTTCAGCTGTTTTGATGTCAAAATGGTGAGAACTTACAAAAAAAAAAACCCGTAAGCCGCTTCCAAATTCTGATGATTTTATTAAAGGCAGTGAAAAATCGACAAAAGGAGTGCTTCTTCAGACGATTCAAGCCAAAAAAAAACTTACACTAGTTTACAAATTTAGGGGTCATTGGAATGAACCTTCGTATAAATTTGTTTTGAAGTGTAATTTTGGGTCGAGAAACACGAAAATGACAATATTTTGTTCTCTTAAGCACCGTTTTTAAGATTTTTTCAAAAAACCTGTTTTTGGGCACGTTTTTCAGTTAGTTTTGAATATCTCGTGAACAAAATTATGTATTGACATAAGAGACGATTATATCAAAAGGCATTGATGTGCTCTTTAGAGTGTTATATGATATATAGATGATATATAGAGATAAAGAAAGAGCTTCTTTTTATTATACAAAAATAAAGAAATAAAATATTTGTGATGACATTTTATTACGGCTTTTATATTTTTGGTCATTTTTTTGAAAAATCGAAAATGTCAAATTTTTTGCTCGTCGATCAATCTACCTGACAAAAAATCTTCGTATCCATCTGAAATTTGGTTGCAATGCAGCTTATTCAATGCCCTGAACGACACAACTTGAAATTTACAAAAATTTTGTCATTCCCAAAAATCTTCGAATAAATCCTTTCGAATTCACCGCACTTGTCATTTGTCCCTACTCTACAAAGTAGCGCATCGTACATTTTCTCTCTAGTTTTGGCAGAAACTTCTAGATCCTCGAAAACAAGGTTCATACTAAGCTAAAATTTATAATACCTATGATCTTACTCAGATAGAGAAGCTGCTATTAGGGCATTATCATCTTGGAGCATCTCCTCCTATTTACCTCCAAACCCTGTTCTTCCGGAACAAAGTCGTGCTATTTTGGGTACCGGGACATCGCTGACGATTTAGCACGAGAGGGTGCCTACACACTAACTACATTTCCTGCGCCGTTCTAGGGTATTGGGTGGACCACAAACAAGACCGTCATAGACAAATGGCGTGCAGGAGACTACAGGAGATACTGGTTCTCCTTACTACAGGAGATACTGGTTCTCCTTACCGGGGCTGCGTCAAACAGTGTTTGTCAAACCTCTGAATATGGTCAAGACAAAAGGTCTTGGCAGAGCCAACTTAAAACTCCTGGTAGCATACCTATTTGGCCAGCACACTGTTAGATACCATCTACAGAAAATTTGCCTAATGGATTCATCAGAGTGAAGAAACTGTCTCGAGGACGATGAACCCGCCAGCGCAGGTGTCGGACAGAGACTGCTAGATAGGAAAGGAACGTTTGAGTCCCTTCCATCTTAGATCAATATCAAAGAAAGACCTAAGAAAGGTACGGTTGAGTCTCTTCCATCTTAGCTCAATATCAAAGAAAGACCTACAGCTGTTCTTGCGGAAAGCGTAAAGTCGTTTGCAGTAATTTATGGGTACGGTACAGTCTCCCACCCCTTTGTGAGGAACCCATGCGATGAAAAAAATGAATATTACTTTAAATAAAACCTAATGGAGCGTTCTTTTGCCAAAAAATCCTTATTTTTGATAGAGAACGTAGTAAACTTGTCAGTTAATATTATTCTTCCTGATCATAGAAGTCTTCTTCTGCACGATTATTATATATTGTAATATTCACAAATTTCGTGAGAAAGAAACTTATAATAATAATTATACGCCGCAATGACAAAAATTAAGGAGAGCAACTTCAGTTAACCAAGTCTTATATAGTACAAAGTACATCTAAGCATGCTCTTAAGCTGCTTACTAAAGCGATATTAAACATACGATAAAAACTAACACACACACACACGTCCAGAACATCTACATCTGAAGGAGGGGTTGAGACAGTGAGAGATAGAGAGGTATTTGAACAATAGAGTTAATCACTGTGAATACTAAAGTAAAGTTTGGAGCATTCAACCACAAAAACACACAACCACCGCAGCCATTTAACGAAACGTTTTCAATTAAGGGGAAATACCTTAAGGTAATGTTGAAATCACTTAAAGAAATGATAATCACTTTGTACACACACGTTTAACTCCTCGGGGCTGCTCACTTGCTGAGTGCTCACTGTGCGCTCTTCGCTGTTTGCTGTTCACAGTTCACTGTGCCCAGCCAGTGGCGTATTTAACGAGCTAATCCAAGGGGTTTAGTTAGCTCCCAGACACACTGAAGTACTTGCACCTTTCGCAGAGCTGTCCCTGTGCCATACTCCAACTCCCACAATCTTACTGTCGCTCTGTCTCAGTCGCAGTCGTAGTCTTAGTCCCTTTGTCTATTAGTTAGTTTAGGTTTTTGGGGCAAAGTCAGAAAACTCAGCCGAGTTGTTTTTGTAGTGGATTAACCCGAGCAAAAGAAATAAATTCACCTGCAGATGCTGACGAGTATCTTAGCGTAGTTAGTAGTCTCGTTGAGGAGGTGGGTGGGAGGACATTGGGAAGTGGGTTTCCCTTTTCGCAATTCGAGTGTCTGCGTGCTAACGAGTATGGGGGTTTGGGGGGGTGGCATATGTTAGTACTACTGTCAGTTGTTGGTAGGGGTTGCGGCATGGCTGCAGGGTTTTGCAAGTATTTTGCCAAAGGAAAAGGTAATTTAGTAAATAATAGGGTCAAAGACAAATATTGTTGTGTGTATTTGTGTGTGTATATAGTGTGTGTGTGTGTGTGTGTGCCAATGAAGAACGCTTTCGGCGTGTTTTTGTGCGTGAAAAGCGTGTATAAGTTATATTCGGGCAATTGTGGACGATTAACTCACGGAAGTATTCCATTATATGTACTACAGGCATCTAACAATACTGCCGTTATATTAAGTCCCCCCAGAAATAGGCAAATAACGTTTTTTTTTCTCAAACGGGAGTTATTTATTTTGTGCTACGTTATCTAGGAGGGTTAACAGTAGCGTATTATTATCTTAAACTATATAACACTCCTTTAATTGGGTAAGGCTCTAAAATAGAGCATATAAGTACAGGCCTGTTAGCACGATTATAAAAAAAATCATATTTTGAGTAGGGCTTATTCTTTCGGGGGGAAACCAGAAATCCCTAGAAGGCGCGTTCTCAGGTGGCGGATAGGGGAAAGCCTCCCAAATATGGGTAGTAGAAGCGAAATGAAGTACCTACCGCGAGCCACACTGGCCGGAGATAGAAAACTTTATTAACAAGCCCCAACATAGGCTGACCAAACCATATTATTTGGACTCAGGTTATGTTTCGTGTTGAGTGCTTTTTTGGACAGGAGTATGCAGAAGAGAAGGTAGCGGAGGAACTCAAATAGTCAACGGCAGCTTTCAGGCCTCAAAAGTAAGTCACTGTCCTAGACAAGAAATTAGTCTTTGAGCACATCACTCATCGAAATAACTGCTTTCCAAATCTTATTAAATGTTAGATGACATGGAATCAAACAATGCCACTATAAAGAATACCCATCAAATGATTCAAATTCATCCTGTTTTGGCAGCAAGCATGTCGGTTTTGGATTTCCAAAATTCAAGTCACGAAATATTGATGAATGGAACCGAAACTATTCAGAGCCCGGAAAGATGCGGCCCTATGCCATATTTCCTCTAGGGGAAATGAAATCTAAACAGAATGTCTGTACAACAAAACATTGCATATGCACCAAATGTACCTTGGTACATTTCTGTTGTTGTCGGTCTAGCTGAGGCAACAGCGCAGCAGAAGACAGATTTCCAAGTCTGGTGCTGCTACGTTAGAGCCATGGCCAGAGGTGCTTGGCAGCAGGCATACAATACAATGGGGCGGTTCCCAAGAAAAAAAAGCAACCAAACCCCCTCGTAGCTCGGAAAGTTCATCTAAGTTCTGAAACAACTCTGGCTGGGATGTCAGCCCAATCGACGGTGGTTACTGTCATTGTCCATGGAGACTCAGACTGCGATATCTACAAGGCTAATGAAGGAAATGTAGGGAGACAGAGACCAAAGAGACATCTGCAGCACCTCATCTTCCGCTGCCCCGCCTTATGCGCAACGAGACTGTACGAGATATCTTGGAAAATCCGGGCTTACCACACTGGAAGAAGCAGTCCGATCTCGGGCACCTCAAAATCTATTGGGGTTCGCCAAGCATACGTGACTTCCCCCAGAAATCGAATCCGAGTGTAACGTAACTAAATATCTGTTTATAAGCATATTTCGTTTCAATTTTCCTTTAAATTAGGAATAAAGTAATCTCCGTTTTAGCAAATTTTAATCTGAAAACAACAAAAATATTCTTAAAATAAAAAAAAATAAAATGTCTTTAAATAATAAATAGAATTCTTAAAACATAACCAAAAGTGCTTTAATTAAGGTAAAGTCAAAAATATACTAGAAAAATGGTTCGCAACAAAGAAGAATTAGTATTAATATCATGTTTAAACTAAAGACTTCTTGAAAACCAGATTAAAATTAAGATTACAGAAAAGCTTCAATTTATGATTGTTGAGCGTAATAAAATTTCAGTCTTACAACAAAATTATTCTAATAAAAATTTTTAAAATACCAAAAATAATTTTCTTTAACATAACCAAAAATTTTTTCATTAAAACATAACCAAAGCCCTAAATACACAAAACATGATCACTTCTTTAAGTTTTAACTGTATCAACAACTAATAATAATTAATATTATCAAACTTAATAGTAATTATTTGAAGGCCCCAAATATAATTAGCCAGAATCCAGGGACCTAAAAGTCGTATATGTTTTTTGGATCGATGATTTCGAATACGAATATAAAAAAGCACAAAAAGTGAGTCACCTTAACAAACAATCACAAAATCAGTCAAGGTATTTTGAAAAATAAACAAAAGAGCCCCACAAAACGAGTAATTTTTTAAACTATCTCAGAAACCGGACATACTGGGCTATTTTTGACGTTGCAATCAAAATCAGCGACCAAAAAAATTTTAAAAAATAAACATCGCAGGAAAATCGTTCACGAACAGATATTAAGTGGAGCCGATGCCCTCTTGGACCGAGGCTATCAGAAGATTTGGAAATGCATGAAAAACATGTTTCTCGACCCCAGATCACGATTTTTGTAAATACATTACGACTTACATACAATTTCAAGATTTAAAAAATCTTATTTAAAGATCTTATTTCATAGTCTTACTTTAAGATTCTTATAACATTTTTTTAAGATTTTTATAATCTTATTTTAAAGTTGTAATTAAAAGAGATTTTCAAGATTGTAATAATCTCATTTCAAGATTTTTATAATCTTATTTCAAGATTTTTTTAATTTTATTTCAGGATTGTTCACAGTCCGGAATTATGATTTTGGCCACGACTTCAAAATTTTGTTCATATGTACCTCTGTATATCTTTGCGTAATAACCGCAAATCTGGCACAGCTAGGACCAAAAGGTCTATGCTAGGCTGCACTCTGTTGTGGCCGGCCAGTGTAACCTAACCTAACCTACCTCTGTATATAATTTGGTAAAATTTCCATTTGGCAATTTTATTCCCAAATTTTAATAAAATGTATCTTTAACTATAAAACTTTAAAAAAATGTGACAAGACTCAATACTTTCCAGAATAGAAAGGCTCAACCTTTGAAGAAAATGCCATTAAGATTTGATTCCCTCTAAAATAGTTACTATGCCAAAATTTAAAAAAAAAAAGTATGACCAGATTTCCTTCCCACTGTAGAAATATTATTGAAATCCGCTGAAAGTTATGGGAGTTTTAAAAGAAAAGTGCCTAAAAGCCATTACCTTTTTGTAAAACTATTTGAAAACACATAGAGATATTAAAAAGGATATTCACTAAGGACAATGCAGTCTTTGCGTAACTCCCCTCATCGGTTAACCGGTGTAACCTTAACCTAAAAAGGATATGAAAACTTATATGAGCTAATAAATGAAAAAAAACCTTATGTGGGAATACCAGAAACCAACAAAATTAAATCTTTCAACATCAACTTATAAATAATTTCCAATCTATCCAAAAAACTTCGTCAAGCTTGGAAAAGTTGCCGACGTTTTCTCTAATATAAATTCCTTATTATAAAAGAAATGTACTACATTTTTCCCATCTTACCGATATCACATCGAAAGAATTCGTTATCTTTGAAGACAATCTACGAATCAACCTAATTTTTAGTATATAGTATTTAAAAAACTATACATAAGATGCTGATGTGGAATCACTATTTATACAATATTTTCACCTCGCAGATAATCCAATTACCGATAAAATGTTTTGTAATCTTTTCCTTTTTGAAATAATTAAAAACTAATGAAAACTTTGTAATAATAAAAGATTAACTTCTTTCCTGCAAATAGCCACAATATTCACCAATTTCAAAAATGATTTTGCTTAAATTAATTAAAAAAAGTCTAGTTGCAAAAAATTTTTCCTTTTTTAAAAGTTAAAATTATTTTCCATGGGTTTTGGTGTTTATAGTGCCAGGAAATCTTTACCGAGCCAAAATGAAAACAAACTAGTCCAACTCACACCCATTCCCATGTCCTGGCCACTAAAAGCACATTTTCTCTCTAACAAAAATATCTCAACGGCAACAAGATGACTTAACAAGTCCAGCGATATTTAAATTTAAGTGATTTATAGTAATTTTTTAAAAGTAAACGAAAAAAGTGAAAGTGAAATTATAAATTTTCCCGGAAAAAAAACGCCGGTCATCCTGAAAGTATGCAATATATTTTTTTTAATGCAAGATTTGCGGCTTCTACATTAGCGTCGGGCACAACTGTTATACATATTATGGCCCCGTGCTATGCCAGACATGCAAAAACGGTCCTGGCAGGGGTAGTCCTGGGACGGGACGAACTTATGCTTTGATGCACAGTTTGTGTTTTTACACTGTAGCTGGAAGGTAAGGAGCGTATTACATTTGTGTAAATGGATGCGACATAGAAGATGCAGGATACTAAAAATGGGTAGGAAGGATGAAAGATGTGTCCAGCAATGAATACCAAGACCTAGATCTCAGAGATTATAAGAGCTAGGATATCCAAAATTTTGATTCGGACTCCGTATATATATTTTTTTGTCCTTAGCCACACTTGCTTCCAAGCCCTTCAAATTTCAATAAGTTAGTGAAATAAACATCGTTATAGTCGGTTCGTAGGTATCGGAGATTGATTAAATATAATTAAAAAATAGGAGGATATTAGGGATTATAAGAGAGCCAGGATAACCACAATTGCGATTTGGACTTCTCGTATATATTTTTATTTTCTTTGCCACACCTTTTCCCAAGTCCACTTAATTGCTGTATAGTCTAAATTCATGAAATGCGTTACTATAAGAATCGTTAAATTCGGTTCATAGGAATCGAAGATTGGTTATAATTGCAAAAGAGGAAGATCAAAGAGATTATAAAAGCTAAGATAACCACAATTGCGATTTGGGCTTCTCGTATATATATATTTTTTTTTTGTCCTTAAACACACCTGATTCCAAGCTCAACCAATTTCTATATAGTCTAAATTCGTGAAATGCCGGATATAAACATCATAATAATCGGTTTGTAGATATCGAAGATTAATTATATGTAAATTAAAAAGATCTTCCTAGAGATTATAAGACCTCAGAGAACCACAATTGCAATTTCGAACTATCGTATGTATATTTTTTTGTCCTTAACCACACCTTCTTGGAAGCAATTTCTTTATAGTCTTAATTCGTGAAATGCGTGATTATAAACATCGTTAAAATCGGTTCATAGAGCTCGAATAAGCAAAAATGTGATTTGGAATCCTCATATATATAAATATCTATATATTTTTTTTGTCTTGTGGCACCTTCATCCAAGCCTTAATAATTTTTATATGGTCTCAAATGCGAGATTGTATCGGGATATCGAAAATTATATATATAAGATTATAATTGTAAAAGACGAAAATCCAAGAGATTATAAGAGCTAGTATAACCAAAATTGCGCTTTGGACTTCTCGTTGGTCCAGCAGCCTTTTACCACATCTTCTTTCAAGCCCAAATAACTGTTGTATAGTGTGAACTTGTAAAATGAGTGATTATAAACATCGTTATTATCGGTTCATAAAAATCGAAGATTAATTATAATTGCAAGAGAGGAAGATCTAAAAGATTCTAAGCTCATGAAATGCGTGATTATAAACATCGTTATTATCGATTCATAGATATCGAAGATTGATTATAATTGCAAAAGAGAAAGATCTATGACATTATAAGAGCTAGTATAACAAAAAATATGATTTGATGATGATCTTCCAAGCCAAAATAATTTTACTATTGTCTAAATTCGTTAAACGCGGAACTATTAACATCGTTAGAATTCATAAATATTGAAAATAAAATATAATTGCCAAAGAGGAATTTAGAGGTCTTACTGGTGATATGATGGGCTATTTGTTAGACTATCCTCACACGTCCCAGGTCTTAAAAAATAGTTTATATTAGAGATAAAATACTATCGATAGAGGCATCACTCGATAGCTCAGACTTCGATAGTTGAAACTATCGGTACTATGAACATTGCTTAAATAAGTACCATAGAGCAAGTAGGAAAAATTCTAATACTTACAAAAATAGGTTCTTGGTTTCAGTCGGGTTCTTATGTCCAAAACCATATGGATACTTCTACGGAACATCCATCCTCTCATTTTCGGTGGCAGGAGTGCATAAACATTTGTTGACTCAGTTCTGAAGTCCTACATAGCCAGATCCCTGAAAGTAGAATAATTTATTTTTTTGGTTACATCTTTTAATTGTTTATACGAAACTTCCAAAAGCTCAATGGATCTTCATTCAAATTTTGACTGGCCAAATAATGTGGAATGTCAAATATTGCTGATACCTTATTTTTAGAGATATTTTTTGCTATTTTTTTTCCGGCAATTTTTTGGTTTTTAGCGATTACTTAAATAATGTTTTAGGGCCCCCATTGAATTTGGTGTCGCTAGAAGCGTAGGATGGTCAAAAAATTCTACAGAAGTTCAGAAGGAATATCAAAAGAGCATTTAATAGCCAAAACCAATAATCCTTTATCGACTTTCGTTGAAATTTCATTTCTATTGATACTATGTTCTAAATTACAATTTTTGTAAAATAAATACATTCAGTTTTGTAAAACAATAATATGCTTTTTTGATTTATATATAAAAAAAAATTAAATTTAGATCAAATCTACTTTAAATCAGCCAAAAACCTAGGCGGTCGGGCTTACCCCAACATTTTTTGAAGATTACAAAAATTGTCCTGAATAGGTCATGTCTTCAAAATCAATAATGATCAGAAGAAATGAGAAGTTATAGAAAGTAGGCGGACAGTTTTACCCCACTATTTTCAAAAAATCACAAAAATTGACTGAAAATTGGCATATCTTAAAAATCATAAATGGTCAGAAGAAATGAGTAATTCGATTAAGTAGACGTTCGGTTTTATCCCAAAATTTTTTAAATTGACAAAAATTGACTTTAAATTGTCATATCTCAAAAATAACTGCTAGCTTGCATTTTATACGGAACGAGTTGATCCGATGTCAATTAAGCATTTTATAGCCGTAACCCATTACTAGGTCAGATTTGCCTCATCTTACCCTTTTTATTATAGTGCATTATTGGGTTACAAATAGTTTCCTTTTCTTTTTTTTATAGCCAAAACCAATGACTAGGTCGGATTTGCCCACCTAACCCATTGTCACCACTGGTTTGTATTCTTTTTGACGTGTTAATTTGTTCATTGATTTCTCAAAAAGTTTTGTACAAACAAAATTATACTAGCGATATATCGAACAAAACCATCGATAGTATCCCACCTCTAGTTTATATAATGTGTTCTTAAAGGGTATCTTAAAGTCGACCTTATCCAACGTTTAACATTTTTTTCTGTTTTTTATGTTCAACAAAAAAAAAATAACTCACTAAAGTCTGTGGGCACACTGGCCGCTGGTACAGTGATTTGATATGTTGGAGGGGGGTCTGGGAACTGGTAAATGGGAGTGAAGAACTAAGAGAGCTGAGGGTGCTGGGTGCTGGCTACTAAAAGCCGGGGGAACCAAGTTGCGACAGACATTAAGTAGTATGTCGTAGTAGTCCTCGTCATAGTAGTCCCCGTAGTTAGAATGTTGTCTTTATAACACTGTGAGAACAAACAAAGAAAAGGTCACAGCATGCCCACGGCCCAACAACAACAGCAACAACAACAACAAGTCAAGGAGACACACCCCGAGCAACAATTTTTCAATAAATTAGGTTTCTTTTGGAGATTCCGCCGAGTCGCTTTGACCCCACACCGCGACCAGGCCGCGAAAAAGCAGCTAAATTCACCCCCCATATTTGTTTTGGACTTTGGACTTCTGGCATACGCAAACGAGGGCAGAAATAACTTTTTGATGCCCCCAGCCCTGAGGGCAAAATATGCTTTGCTACAGCAGTCGCTGATTTATGTTCTTTTTAATGTGGCTAAAGTAAATGTCATTTAATTACACCCGATTTAATGGAATTTTACGCATTATCGGTAAATTTTTAGAAAAGTTTCTTGCCGCTATTTTTCCATTTCCCATCCACTCCCCTCGAATTTGTTTGTTTGCTTGTTTGTTTGTTTGTTGTTTTTGTTGTTTGTGTTGTTGTTGATGGCCTTTTAACAAGTCAACTGCGGTCATGACAAATTTAACAAGTTTCCAAAGTTTGGTCCAGAGTCAGAAACGCGTAAAACTTCAAAGAGATTCTTTGCGTTTGTGGCACAAGAAAATATTTTCTACTGTTTTGTGTGTCTTTTTTTTTTTTTTTTTTTAATTTTCTCTAGTTTTTGTTGAACTTGGCATTAAATAAACAAGCTTATTGAAGTATACCAACCCCATAAAATTTTAAATTCGTTTATAATTTAATTTTATGTAATTTAGCCATTTAGCTAATCAATATACATATAATAAAAAATTTAACCGTACCAATAAATTTCTCCATGCTTTGAGACTCTTCTTGAATCGAAATCGTTTTTAGTATTTTCAATCAATTTCATCGACCGGAATAAGTGAACATAGGAAGTAGTAAAAATAGTGGGTCAGATAGAACTTCCTAATTCAGTGGTCTCAAATAGAGAAAAATAATGAAAGGCTTTTTCTCGATTGCTTGAACACTCTTATTAATTGTGCTCCGAAGAGAGCAATTCGTTTCAAACTTAATTTTCTTTTATTTTTCATTATTACCAACGGTCTTAAACGAACAAAAAATCTAATGTCAGACTAAGTTTTTTCGAAGCATTCTTAATAGCCTTTCTTATAGCCGTTCTTTATCTTTCACATCCTCTCGAATTCTCACCATATGATGTGCCTCATCTGATGATTTCTTCAAATAAATAAAGTAAATCAAAAGTTCTCTCTTTGGCTCTGTCTATTCTCGTTTAGAAGTTACAGGCACTTAAGTTGAGAGAGTAAAAATTTTCAAATCTAACAAATCTAGACTTATTTTTGCTGAATTTATGGGTAAATCTTCGTAAAAGATTTTTAAAGTTTTATTTCAAGATTTTTAACAATCCGGTATTAAAATTTTGGTCGCAATTTTAAATTCTGTTTATATTTACCACTGTATAAACTTATTACAATTCGCATTTAGAATTTTTTTTTTCATTTTTAAAAATGTTTAAGATTTTGGTCTTTATTGTTTATATAGGGTGCGCCATTTGAATGTGGTCGATGGAAATATTGAATAACTTTGACAGATTTCAACCGATTGACGTCGTCGAACACATTTTGAAAAGGTTATTGCATTACAATTTTAACCATGAATCGATTCACGCCCAAAGAACGCGCGGAAATAACGTTATTCGAGTGAGTGAATCGGAGCCCGATTTTTGGGAGCGAATTTTAATGACTGATGAGGCCCATTTCACGCTATCTGGCACTGTAAATAAACAAAACTGTCGCATTTGGGGGAAAGAAAATCCTCATACTATCCATCAAACTCCACTGCATGATCAGAAAGTGACTGTTTGGGCCGGTGTCTACTTCAATATTTCCATCGACAACATTCAAATGTCGCACCCTGTAGTACATGTGTATCGAATATATTTAGAAATCATTAAAAATGAGCTTATTTCGCTTAATTGTTTTTAACAGATATAAAACTTGTTGGATATGATAACATAATCCTTATTTTTAGACCGATCTAGCTACTATTGGACTTAGTATACGTGATATAATAGGTGCATGGGTATAAAGTGCTCATACTAATTTATATCAAGGAAGAAAGAGGCGGCATATCAGAACTCATAAAATACCTACATTCTTCATCAGCTAAAAAGCCGAGCTGATATAGCCAAGTTTATCTGTGTGTCCGTATAAATAAAAACATCTTAGATTTCTTCCAAAAATCAAATGAAAAATTTTAAAAGTAGCAAGGCTCAATCATTTTTTCGTGGCTCCTAGACAACAAGCTGCACAAGAATCAAGGTCATTATCATCATTTGCTTTAGCTCGTACTGGACCATAGGGCCTCCATGAATCAAAGTACTTCTTATCATCATTCTTGCATTATCGTCATCGTGTGGCCATGACCTCATGAGCCTCAGCAGCTCTCTGCTTTGCGCGCGCCTTCTCCCATTAGAAATTCCAAGGAAGGATAGGTTCGCCTCCACTTGATCTTTCCATCGGAGTCGTGGTCATCCTTTTCGTCTTCCTTCGTCGGCTTTTGCCTCGAATACCTTTTTCGCTGGAGCATCGTTATCCATACGTACGACATGCCCGAGCCAGCGGAGACGTTGTATTGTGATGCGCTGGACAACATCTATGTCGTCGTAGAGCTCATGGTTCATCCGTATGCGATAGTCGTCCCCAAAACGAACGGAACCGAAGATTTTGCAAAGAAACTACATAAAAGTTATTGTTATGTTGTTATGATTCAATTCCTCAATCTTTCAACTGTATTTCCAAAAACTAGCCCAAAAACTTCACTATGTAGCAAATTGATTTCTCGTATAACCTGCTTGACCTAGAGGATCCTTGAAACAAGAAGTATGTATATCTAAAACTTTTGTAAAAATGCTTCTGTTAAAAAAATGTAGATACATACAGACTGGATGTCTTTAAATGAATATAGGAGTTTCGGAGGGTCGGAGATATCCATTTTCTATTCTTTACTTCTTTAAAGCGATCCTTTTTATAAATAATAATAAATAATAAGTTGGCTTTGTTGAGTAAGTAGAGATGTTAATGTCAAAAAAATAACTGACATAACTATCAAGCAATTTTAAGTCATTCCAACTAAAACACTTGAAAGCGGAGCAGCTCAGAATATTATATAATACATATAATAAAATATATGAAGAAAACATGTCTACAGCTAGAGGATCTATTTTAAAAAGTGCTGGTGCAGACTACAATAAAGATGCACGGAAATCTACAGAAAATCGTAAATCTAGTGTAAAGATATTATCATCAGAACACATACCATCCCGCATAAAGTTGCAACAAGATCTTGAGATATCTACAAATATTATTGATGAAGCTCACAAATTAACGGAAACGAGCAATGATGCACAGGAAAGAATAGATAATCGTAAAACTATTAAAGATATATCTTCACTAAAAGTCATACCATCATCCACCAGGAGTATAAATATTGACCTAGGTCACAGACGGGAAAAGAAAATAAGTGGTCATGCCAAAAGAGAAACTAAAAAGGAAAATCCCCAATATAAGCGTGGCAAAGACTTAATTGATGCGGGTCACAGCAACGTAAATAAAGTAACTTTCGAGCCTCAAAAAAATAGACGAGAAATCAATTCCTTAATTCATGGATTCCATGTAATAGAGACGCGAGCAGAAGAACAGCCTAAGAAAGAAATTCAAGTTAAAAAAGCTCTCAAAATCAATCAATCCTTAATCAGTATTAAACAACGTGTAACCCAACTTCCTCGACAAACGATTCCAAGCCCCAACGTAGTTTGGGCAAACCAACTTACCAAATTTATTGATCGTAACAAACAAGATTCCGAATATGTAGAAGAAGACTATGTAGAAGCGCCGATACATTTTCGACCACCCAAGTATCAGCCAAAAAAGGGTGTCTTTACACCGCATCTTGGCCCCACCTATAGTGGCTATCGATTTCCTTTGTAAGTCAAATAAATTGTTTATTTTCTTTGGTTGTATAATGCTAAATTGGTTTCAAATTCCCGCACAGAGATGTCCAGTGCAAACTACGATATGCTGAGGCACGTAAACGCCATGAGAAGCAATTTCAGAAGGAAATTGAAGATCTTATTAATCAACAGCCTACAGCCTTAGACTCAGCATATTTTACGCGGTATGTTTAAAAATCCAGACTAAAAATCTTAACAATATTAATATAGAATCTTTACATAATAGTCAAATGGCCTATACTACTTTATGGCCACCATTGCATACAAAGAGGGAGGTGGATGCAACGTCAAAAATGTTGAATCGTTTAACAACGAAAGAACGAGATCGAGTTAAATACCTTATGGGGAATAATATTCCGTACTGGTGATTCTCATAAATGTAGAAATTCTTTTTTTAAAATTAAGTTGTATTTTTTCAAACATTAATTATATATTTGAGCTGTTTGCAATTGAAAAAAAAAAACGACTTTGCATAGCGATTCATTAAGACCTTTTTTTTTAATGATTTGGCAAAGGCAAATTAGTTGAATCCCTCTGAAATAATTATTGTACCAGAATTTTGTTGAAAATATGACAATCTAGGTCCATTGCGCAAATTATTAAAATCCGTATAGAGTCTTGGGAGTTTTTAAAAAAATATATATTTTCTAAAACTATTTATGGGCAATTGAAGTTAAGAATTATCATAAAAAATGGTAAAATAAAAATCTTAAAATTTGGTTTTGACAAATGTTCGAAAAAAGATTTTTAAATCAATTGAGGGCTTGACTTGGCCTCGAAGACCATGTCTAGACCAATTATTATGAATGTTTAAGATCGTTGCCGAAGCACAAGTATTTTTTTATCAAGACTTTCATAGTATTCGAGATCAATCATTCTGGTTGACATCGAAAGAATCACATTCTGGGATTTTAGCCCATTCTTCGATAACTGTCCTGCGCAGCTCCTGCACCATCTGATACTTGCGTCCGGAACCGTAGATAGGGGTATATATATATTTTCTCAGTGAGGGATAAGTCAGCATGATGTTTTATCCTAGAAAATTGCACAAAGCTATACACCAAATGCAAGTTTGAAACCATGAAAAATAATGGCTGGCTCTACAAGTTCGTAGTTGAACACGTGTCCAATGGCTGTAACTTCAGCCTAAATGTTGTTCTGCAGTGTTTTTATTATTGCCTGCTTATTTGAATATACTTTGTCTTCCAAAAATTTACAAAGAAAATTGTGAGCGGTGTTACGTCAAAGAACCCTCCCACCGAACTTTCCGCGTGATAATGCTCGTGATAGCTGTATAGCATGTAGCCTCATCTCGTTGGAACCAAAAACCTTTCGCATCCATATTAACAATTTTGGGTCATTAAAAGTCGGAATTTAAGGTTACCGCCTGGGCGGCCTACTTTTCGAAAATGTACTGCCCAATGATGCCGGCTTCCCATAATCCGAACTCCGATACTCCCATGGGTTTTCAGCTACTCATATAAGGCAGTTTTCCTTCCGGACATAACCGAAGCAGTAAAAATGGGCTTTATCGCTGAATATGATTTTTGACAAAAACTCTTTTGGTTGTTCTCCTATCTATTGAATAAATAAGCGACTTTGGTATTGGTCTATTGAACCTTGGATACTTGTAAATGCAGATCCGTAAAGTTTTCCTAGCAATCCAAGTTTCCGGCGACTCGTCGACGTTGGCCACAAAAGTACTTATCGTAATTTGAAGTCCAAATCGACCAACGTTTTTTTTTTCAGGTTAAAATGGGCATATCTCGTAAACTATGCGTTCTAGAACGAAAAGGAGCGTAATTTGAAGTCAATCAAATTCTTGAACTCGGAAGGCAGACTAAACTGCCTTAAAACGTGAAAGATTGTTGAATGATACATGATTAAAATTGTCGAAGAACATCCACTTTGGACAAGTATATTTGGAATTATGGGTGCTTAACAACCAAACCAGCAGATGACGCACCCTGTACTATGACTTATTTGGTCGCAACCCTATTACTAGCACGGTTAATGACGCGATGAATCGATTTTGAATATAATTGAATATTGAATATTTTAAATATTACGAATTCGACGATAAATGCTAGGAATCTAACAAGCTCACAGTGTCATCCCTATGGACAAAGAATATATATGAATATATATTCATAGAAAGTAATGGAAGAAGTAGACAGTATAAGTGTTAGGATGATCAGGTTAAGGGCGACTTTGAAACCTTCTCTATTACAAAGTCTGATAAGGCATGGACGGCTATGAAGGGTTACTCGCCAAAAGGAGGAGTAAGTGCTTGGGATGATTGATTTGAGTGACAAAATACGAAACGGTAGCAGCTCTACTTCATATTCACAGAAGTTATAGATTTGTACAATAGTAATAATACATCAATATCTTCGCGTATTGAAGGCCTGAACGAGTCGAAAAATGGTTTAGTGTTTGCTGAGAAGAGTCCGTAGAAGACTTACCTGTATCAAAAGGCGTTAGAAAGATCCAAACTAATCAAAGCAGGTTCTTTCCGCAACATTATTCATAACCCGCCTACCCATCTTTACATTTTTGGGCTACTTTGGCTGCTATTAGATTTATCTGGCATATATTTTTTAGCCCTATTCGACCAGGGGGCAGTAAAGTACCAAATATTATTAAGTATTGAAGTAAAAGCCAAGAAACAAGCCAAAAGAAAACTAAATGGCATGCAAACAAATTTTTTACAGCACGTGGCATGGTCACATCTGTCCCAGGCAAAAACCTAAAATTACATTGGATATATATTTTTGGGGTGAGTTGCATATTTCAACGGCCAACACTTGCTGGCACCCCCTTCTCCCCTACGAACTCAACACACTTGATGCCAGCGTAGAGGTTGCAGAGAAGGGGCAGTTAAATTGGGTGTGGTCGCCTTAAACAGCATTAAAAGAGCCTTGTCCCAAGCTGTTAGAAGAAGGTAATTGCTATAAAATTGCTTTGTAATTGCTTACTAGAAACAAATAGCCGTCACATTAATAAAAACAAAAACAAAAAAGTCAAATTGTGGTGTTTTAAAGTGAAGCATTGGAGGGACGCACGGACGGACGGACGAACGTAACCGGGTATCAGGCAGCGGGCATCGGGCATCGGGCAGCGGTGGCGTGAACCCCACTCGACGTGCTGACGTGGGTCTAACACGACTGGCTGGGATGCCACCCACTACCCGATACGGATACTGGGAGTAGTAACCAGTAAATGGTCTAAGGGCTGGCGCCGAACCGCTTTATTTAATTAGATGCTCACAAACCAATTAATCAATTTGGGTTACACTTATTTCTCAGCTCCCGGCTTCGGTTCTTTGTCTGCATTTACCAGCTTGCTTTTAGTATATATATATAAGTATGTATAAGTACATATATATATTGTATATTGTCAATGTCAAGGCAAATTTTTATGCTAAAACAAAAGCAATGTTTTGGCATCTTCAGCGACAGCAGCAAAATGTAATGAACAGCAACTTGGTCATAATGTACCAACAAAGAAAACAAGTGGCCTGGTTGGAGGCGAGACATGTTGGCTATTGTATACACTGTACTTTGCGTAGTTTTTAAAATGTTAATCTTATCGAAGATTTAGTGGTCAGAAAGATTCGGTGGACCAGGGGGTGGTATACCAAAAAACCTATTGTATATATTAATTCGCCGAATTTGAACTTTCCGTCGAGACATTGCCTGTGGAAGAGATGATACCCTGCATCCACTGATTCCCAGTCTTGTATCTCCGTCAAATTTCAGGAATTGAGAATGTGTCCACGTTCCAAATTTGATGCCACTAGCTTCGGAAAACGTAACAAGATATGCATGAAGATTTGACTTGAGCGTTCTTGGTCTACTGTTCTACTCGCTTACCACAATCGATCTAAACATCACTCACGATGATCACGTAGAGGCTTCCATTGAAGGCTTTCATTACGAGTTGTCACCTTGACGCAGCTGGCGGCCTCCAAAGCTAATCTGACATACTGGCACAGTTGATGCAACCTAAAAGTTAACCCAAGGAGACCATGCTTTCCTCTAAAAAGAACGATCCTCCCACCCCTTTTTGTGACACAAATAGTTTTACACTACCGATCTAACCATCCCTCATGAGATCACTTGGAGACTTCCTTTGAAGACTTTCATTTTGTTGTCGTCTAGAAACGTCTGGCGGCTTCAAAAGGTACCCCAACATACTGGTTGATTGGTGAAGCAGATGGAACTTAAAGGTTAATCCAGGGAAAATGACAAAAGAGTGCTTTTCCCTAAAAGAACGATCACTCCACCTCATTTTATGATACTAGCATTGATAAAAAGCTTCGAAAAACGTTTCAAGATATTTATGCGGATTAGCTTTGAGCGTTCTTGGTACGCGGTTCTGTACAGATGTAACCATCTCTTCCGAAGATTACATGGAGGTTTCCTTTGAAGGCTCTAATTGTGAGTTATCACCTTGAGGTGGCTGGTGACTTCAGCGTACTGGCTGATTGGTGAAGCAGGTGGAAATTAAAGATTAACCCAGGGTAGACGACTAACGCATGCGTTCCCATAAAAAGAACGATCATCTCACCCCTATTGTGACACTAGCATTAATAAAAGGGAGAGGAAAACGTATCAAGACATTTATGCGGATTCGCTTAATTCGTTTTTTTACCGCTGTTCTGCTCGCCTTACCCTACCGATCTAAACATCCCTCACGATGATCCAATGTCAGTATCCTTTAAAGGCTCTCATTGCGAGTCGTCACCTTAAAGCGACCACCAAAGCTTATCCAATTGGCTGCTTAGTGCAGGAAATGAAACTGAATGGTTAACCCAGGGAAGACGGCCAACGCATGCTTTTCCCTAAAAAGAACGATCCACCCAAAAAGTTAGGGAAAGTAATCCAGAAAGATCAAATCAAGAAGATCACCTTGACAGGACGCTGGACAAAAGACACATCTTTAGGTCTTATCTGAAAGCTACTCCCAAGAAGTGTAAGCAAAAGATGTAGCTGCTAAATAGGAAGAGCACTCCGCCACTTAGCGTAAAGAGAGCATTGTGTCCCCACGATCTGGCTCTAAGGGCTGCAGGTATGGGATATTGCGACGGAGCCCTGATACGTAATACTCGATACCGTGCTCCGTGATCTTAATCCGCATACCGTAGCAGAGCAGATTGGGAGCCATACCTAGCAGGTAAGGCCATACTTAGCAGTTAACGCAGTCAGCTCACAAGCAGATTACTCTCTGCCTCGTGGTAAAAACCAAGACATCGAAAAAAAATAATGTGAAATTGGGAACAATCAAGAACGAAATCGTATAAAATTCATACGTTTCACGGAGTACCACCGTTAATGGTGCTGGCTTCGAGTTCGATACTTTCTTTTTTTCCTTTTATTTTTTTATGCTATGAATCGATCTCAAATTACTTCCATCATAACATTGCGCTCAAGTTTTTTGGTTCTGCGAGACCTAGATATCAAGTTGCAGCTTACGCTCCTACGGAGGAACGGCTATATCATTTTAAAACGAGAAACAAGATGTGCGAGATCTAGATGTTCATACCGAAAGACGCATAGTAGGCTGTCTTAACCAAGCCAAACTTTCTGCTCGTCCTTTACATTGTGTAAATCTATAGTACCCTATATATCCTATGACTGCAGGGTACAAAGACAACAACAAAAAAACTGAAACACGTAAAATAAATAAAATCCTGTTAAGACCATTTATCACTCTACAATTGGTGCAAACCCAATTTTGCTTTGTTGTTGACGTGAAATTATTTACAGAGGACTGATTTCACCCTCTGTAATTGAAAACCGCATTTGCGTAAGGTAAGGTAAGGTCGGGTCGGTGTGTTTAAGTTTGGTTTACTTGGTTCACTTGGCTCACTTGGTCTAATATGGCGGCATACTTTGGTTATGATGGTCAATCACAAGTAAGAGTGAATATTCTAAATATATATGTATATGAGTATGTATGTATATACTTTTTGGAATCAATTAATAGCCATGACAGATCAGAATTTAGAATACTTACGGCATTTGAACTGCGGGTAGGTATAGGATGACCATGCAAGAAGCTGCACGCTTAAAAAGAGAAATCCTTTGGAAGCTTTGTATGGCAGTCTAATGCAAAATCTGAAAGTAATCCATAAATCAGTCAAATGTTTTTTTTTATAACAACTTAATCTTTAAAGTAGTTTTTTCAGGGTTGGGTGAAAAGCTGAAACATTAAATACATCTTGAAAGGGTTATGCTAAGTTAAGCCTGACAAAAAAATTAAATTACAAATAATTTTTGCAGAACATCTTGAGTTTATGAAAACAAAATTAACATTTAACTATTCTGTCCGACCAGAACTTTTGTCTTTTAGACTTTTTAGACGAAAGATAGAAGAAATAGGTCCATACTAATGAGAAATATAAAATTAAGTGTTTAGTACAGTCCTGTTTTCTGAATTTACAAATTTCTCAATTTTGTGTTTTTAATACAATTTATCCCCAAATATTGGTTTCTATGCGTCAGCTACATTTTTCGACTTAATGCCATAAAGAAAATTTTACACCAACTTATTTCAATTATTATACTATAGAACACTAAAACCCAAACATTCCCTCATTTAAAACCCACCATAATACGTTAAACCACTCAAATCCGACGATGTATTCAAGAAAAACACAACAAAATATAAAAAAAATTAAAATTTTCTAACCAATTAATAAGTTATTTAAAAAAAAGATAATTAAGAACAAAAAACAAGTATTTATACACATTCAACAAAAACGTTATATTAAAAAATTCTATACTTTTAACATTATTATTAAAGATTTTATGCACATTTACTTAAGGATTCTCTTTGGAAGATCCTGTAGGTGGCACCATTTTAATCTTTTCTTTCTTGCTCTGGATGACGGTCTTTCAGAATTCAGCTGTCGTTCTAACAATTTTGGATGAGATCCAAAACGCTTTAAATACTTTTTCACCCCTATTTTAGGCACCCTTAAAAATTTGTTTGCATCCCTAGTGCGCATGTACCAGGGAGCACTATACAAATTTCTGATACTACCAGGCGAACAGAAATTAGCAACTAAAAGTATGCTACAAAAATTTTACATGCAAAATTGTTTATTAAAAAAGTGTTGCATACTTCTAGTCACAGTTTCCCCTGCAGACCCCAAAAACGAAAGACTGGAATTCCATACAACAAAAGTACAAGGCCTACAAAGATTAGCGTAAAAGACACTGATACTTGACTCATGCCCAGCTTTTTTCTACGCACTCATGGGTCATAGATAGTCCTGGATGTGACAACATAAATTCTTAATGTTTTTTGTAACTTTGCTTGTAATTCACAACTGCTTTAAGCTGCATTATAGTTACATTGCAGCCTTTGTCGTTTTATTTTTAAATATATTTTACAATTATTTTTTACAATTATTATTTTAGTACAAACATTAAAATTAAATATTTTAGTGGATTTTGCATTTGTCTTTTTATATTTTCCAAGTTAATATTGGGTTGCCCAAAAAGTAATTGCGGATTTTTTAAAAGAAAGTAAATGCATTTATAATAAAACTTAGAATGAACTTTAATCAAATATATAATTTCCATTTTGTTCGATAACCTTTCGCCATCTTCCCGGAAAATTTTGTATTCCACGCTCATAGAACTTCTGGCTTTTATCTGCAAAAAACTGAACCAAGTGCGATTTTATAGCCTCATCATTGCCGAAAGTTTTACCATTTAAGGAGTTCTGCAAAGATCGAAATAAATGGTAGTCTGATGGTGCAAGGTCAGGGCTATATGGTGGATGCATCAAAACTTCCCAACCAAGCTCTCTCAGTTTTTGCCGGGTCATCAAAGTTGTGTGTGGTCTGGCGTTGTCCTGATGGAATATGTCACCTTTACGATTGATCAATTCTGGCCGTTTCTCGTTGATGGCTGCATTCAATTTGTTCACTTGTTGACAGTAAACATCCGAATTAATCGTTTGGTTCCTTGGAAGCAGCTCAAAATATACCACACCCTTCCAATCCCACCAAACAGACAGCTTAACCTTCTTTTGGTGGATATCAGCCTTTGAAGTGGTTTGAGCTGGTTCACCATGCTTGGACCATGATCGTTTTCGATTAACGTTATTGTAAACAATCCATTCTTCATCTCCAGTTATGATTCGCTTTAAAAACGGATCGAATTCATAGCGTTTAAGATGCATATCACAAGCGTTGATTCGGTTTGTTAAATGAATTTCTTTCAATTCATGTGGTACCCAAATATCAAGCTTTTTCACCAGTCCAAGACTTTTTATGTGATAATGAACGATTGATTTTGGTATATTTAACTTCTCTCCTATCTCACGCTCAGTTACATGACGATCCAATTCGATTAATGCTTTGATTTGATCACCATCAACTTCATTTGGCCGACCTCAACGTCTTTAAGTGAAAAATCTCCAGAACGGAATTTGCGAAACCAATTTTGATACTGTCTTTCTTTTAAGGCTTTATCACCATACACATCACGTAACTTTTTAGCAACCTGCTCTGCGTTTTTTCCTTTACGGAAATAATAATATAAAATATGACGGAAATGCTCTTTTGTGGACTCCATATTAAAAAGGGCGCCAAACAAACAAATGTAAACAAAATTACGCGAACTTTTTTTCTAAAGCAAGCTAATAGTGACAGCTAATAAATGCTGTTAAAAAAATTATAAACGCCGACTATATGAAAAATCCGCAATTACTTTTTGGGCAACCCAATATGTTTGCTGCAAGAGCAATAAATTGAGAATGTAAGAGCAACAAACAGAAGAAAAAAAAAAGCCATCACGTGGGCGCTGCTCCCCCCCTCCAGAAGGAATGGTAACAAGTTGTTGCTGGGTTTTTGTATGCTGTTGTTGTTGCTGTTGTTAAATTAAATTATATAAGAAATGACATTAAATATTACTCACTCGTAGATATGGACGCCAAAAATTTGTAACTTGTTCCAAAAATATTTCAAATTTATCATAATGCCCATTTATAACTCAAGAACGGCAGGGCCAATTTCGATGATCTAAGGTTTGTTGGATTCATGTCCACACTTGTTAACAGATTAGCTCATAAATCAGCGAAAAAAAATCACATAAAAAAAAGTAAACCGATAAGATATGGACATAAATCTTTATCTGCCACGCCTCCGTTTGACCGTTAGATAACCAAAAAAAATAAAAACAGGAATCGCAGTGTAAACAAAAAATTTCTGTCTTTTCGCATTTTTACCCGATTCACTGGAAATCCGGATATTTTGTATATACACATCCTAGTAGGCTGAAAATTTATTGTAGCCTAATTTAAAGCATACAAAATCATTACAAATCAAACAGTCGTAAAAGTTCACATCTTCTATTTTTGAAAATACAAACAAAATACTAGCAAGGTGAAAAGTTTTATTGCTAGGGATCTGATTGTATACAAATAAATAATTTTCGTCGTATTAAAATAACTAACAATTTTCTATATTTTAAGGCAATCAAATATGGCTTCATCAGAAGAATCCAAAATATTGACCGACGAGCAGCTAGACGACCTCTTCGTCAAGGAGATACGCAGTATAGTGAAGCTTGCTAACAAGCTGCCTAACTTCAGCGTAGCCATCTATACGCATTGGTTCAAGATATTCCAGAAATCAGATCCTAAGAAAAAGTTTGTCCGCAATGATCTGCTGTCGCAACTCCACGAACAACTAAATCATAACGAGTTGACTTTTCCTTTTTTGGGTGGTCTCAGTTATCTGAGTGATATGGGCTTCTTAAATAATATTACTATGAGTGACGAGCAGTGTGAGTGGTTGACCGATTCAAATACGAATTCCAACCAAGCTGACTACGGAGTCAAGGATGCTAATAAGAGTTTGGTTGCGGAAATCAGTGCTTTACAGGATGAACTACGATTGCTAGAATATCGGCAAGATGAAATACTACAGCGAATTAACAATTTTCGAATGATCAATAACTCAATGGGCGATAAGTGCAACAGAAATGATAAGGAAATCACTTATTTAAAGGAAATTTTAGTTCGCTCTGCCCAAGCAGCACTAACACCATTATCCATACAAACAACACACAAATTCAAGTTTGAGTATTTTGCAGATATTTTTGCCGTGCTTTTCGCTGATACAGACATTGTCGAAGAGGTTCAAGCTCTGGACAAGCTGATCGAGAATTTGGTAAAAGCACACATTCGTACACACTTAACGAAGCTGCGCGAATCAATTTTGGAAAACGCCAGCCAAGATTATTCCGACCTTTGCAAAAGGATGAGCAATCGGTTTAAAAATGGTCTAATTACAAGACAGGCAACACAGGAGAAAGAAATCGCGCTGACTTCTATGCGCTACTGGACTGTGCTGCAAAAAGTCTTTTTGAATAGTTTTAAGGGATCAAATCACGACAAAAGTAAAGTAAAGACATTTTTATCAAAATGTTATAATGAGCTTGAGTTGGCGTCAAAGTAAATTTTTTTAAAGTTTTCATTCAATTTCATTTGTACCTGTGCATAAGATTGCAACATATGTTCCAAGTTTAAGATTTGATCTGTAATAAAAAAAAAAAAAACACTGTTATTTGCGGCTTCTGCTATTTACAAACCAAATTTGGATCAGGGATCTGATTGTATACAAATAAATAATTTTTTTTAGTGTAATTTATTTTTGTACATTTCTGCATTTTTGCAGATATCGATATACCGATATTTTGTATATACACATCCTAGTAGAGGTGTAGAACTATCGATAGTCGGCGCCAGCGATGGTCGACGATAATAATTTCACAACCATTGATAGTCGACGATAGTACTATCGATAGTCGACGATATTCCCGTCCACAACAATATACATATTTAGTTTTAAATTTAATAGTCCGGTCAAATTAGACCAAAAAAGAAGGGTAAAGGTACATAAATTAACAGCAAGCTGAAAGTTGGTGTAATTGTTTAAAATATAGTTAAAAATAATATCTGAAAGTTCCCCATCATTCCGAGGTGTGCTAAAATTTTTATTCGAGGTCAAAGGTCAAAAATCTTGAATAAAATTGTTTTTTTTCGCGATTTTCAGCAAAACGGTAAGTTTTATCATAAAATTATCTGAGACATAATTGTAGATCATAGAATTCTCTATAAAAAATGTACCTATACTTTTTTTCTTAGATCCACCGTTTCTGAGATATAGCGAGTCAAATAATTGTAAAAGTTGTAATCGTCATAATATGCGCACGTTTCCACGCCACCTATGAGGTAGTGTACTTAGCGCGTTTTCTTTAACGTGGTTTCCCCAGTAAGCCTATTAAGACGCATTTTCCCATTCCCCATAAAACCATACAACATCAGTTTTTTGAGGAAAGATACCGTTTCAGTCCCATATGCAAAATCTTGGACACTTATTTTACTGTAACCTACTACACCATCGTTTTGATAGATCTGTATGGGCACATGAGCTTTTGTCTTGAAATCTTTAGCTGAAAGAGCTTCTTTTATTCGTGGCATCGGTTCTTCCAGTAAAACCGATTGTTTTGGGGCAACAATTTCAATAATACCCATTATGTGGAGCGTGTTATTACCGTCTAAGATATTGACATTGATATCAGCATTGTCTGCAACGTATTTAAGAAGTGTTCCACTTTCTGGCGGTAAAACATGAGGAGGACGATGAAAAACTGCTGCTGCTTCGTACGTTATTGTATTATTATAAGATACACACAAGCCAAAGGACGAAAAAATTTGTATGAGGCGTTCAGAGCCGAATCGTCGATAAAAAAACCTAAGGCCTAATTGTAATTTAGACTTAAAAGACCTTGGTCGAACAGCAGTCACAATACTATGGCAAATATTTGTGCATATTAATTTTAAATGATCTAAATTCCATCGTTTATTCTTTAAAATCACTCGTTCCGTGAAATATGTCAACGACTCTAGAATTTCATTGTTTAAATCTTCAAACATGCGACCTGGTGGAGGGTAGTTAGAATTATCAAACACTGCGGCTTGAATATCTTCGCGAATTACATCCGCTGCTGCTTCTAGAATTCTGAATCGTTCTTCTTTTATATTCATTTTTTTATATCATGACGATTGTCTTTTAAGCATATCAATGTTGATGCTCCCGATTTTTCTGTGATAATAAGTTTATCCCCATACTTAATTTTTAGTCGCATCTTTATCGACCTATTATCCAAAGTTTTACTTTTGCAAACATTACTTAGTGCATTTAAAGTGAACTGACAGTCATCGCTGTTTTCAATGTAAATATTTCATCCATTGTCAGATTCATAGGTTCGTCTTGAGGACGACCAACTTTACCCCCAGTGTATGGTTTCAAGAAAGAAACCTGGCAATCTCGATGATACTTAGCTTCAGCAGCAACCAAATCATATTCATATTCGTTTCGAGCAATAACAGCTTTCGCTGTGGCATCGGAACGAGCCCGAGCTACTTCCAAAATTGACTCTTTAAAATCAAGAGTACTTACTTGGCTAATTCGACGGCGAGAATCTACGGATTTTTTTCTCTCATGCTCTTCATTGAATTCCTTGCCACAAAATAAGCATAGACTTGTAAAACAAAAAGCTGAATCACTTCACTACTGGCTTCATGCTCTTCGCGTTGTCTTTTAGCTGCAGCAAGTACACTACCTCATTGGTGGCGTGGAAACGTGTGCATATTATGACGATTACAACTTTTACAATTATTTGACTCGCTATATCTCAAAAACGGTGGATCTAAGAAAAAAAGTATAAGTACATTTTTTATAGAGAATTTTATGATCTACAATTATGTCTCGGATAATTTTATGATAAAACTTACCGTTTTGCTGAAAATCGCGAAAAACCAATTTTATTCAAGATTTTTGACCTTTGACCTCAAATAAAAATTTTAGCACACCTCGGAATGATGGGGAACTTTCAGATATTATTTTTAACTATGTTTTAAACAATTACACCAACTTTCAGCTTGCTGTTAATTTATGTAACTTCAAATGTCTAATTTGACCGGACTATTAAAGTTTGTTTAATTTTTAAACAAGAAAATTCATATACGATATTAATGTTTTTTAATCCAAAAGTTTTGGTTCAAGAACTACAGAATGTTCACATTTTCTTTCTTAAGCCTGGTTCGCCTCTCCGAAACAATTAGGCGAAGCTACAGAATGCATCGACGATCTACAACTGCCGATTGTCGATGGGATATTGTCAGTATCCGCCGAAATACCTGTAGCTGGAGTGCTGCAATCTGACATGATTTTCCAAGCCATGGTGGAATCTTTTCAGATTATCGTGCAAACTTGAAGTATTTCTGCTGGTTTTGTACTGCTTTCCGCAAATAACGCACTTGCCAATTTTTTGTCATCTGACGTTTTTTAGTATTTCCATACTTGTGAGATTTAATTTTTATTTTTTTGTGTTTGCCTCTCGGTCGCCAAACCTTTGTCCGAGTCCGTGCTGCTGCATCGCATTCCTGCCTTTCAGCTCTCGACACACTGAGTCTGAGGGAGTCCCGAAGTTTACCTTAAATTCGACACATAGTCAAAATACTTCATAGCTACAGTATGAACTCGGTAATCGCAACCCTCGATACACGCAATTCCTCGGTTTTTGCAACACTAAGAAATATAATAAATATAGCATTGTAACCTTTTTCCTATTTCTGAAAGAGCTTCGTGAGACGAGTTATATACTTTCATCGGTTGTTGCAACCTCCTCAATAAGAAAAATTACCTAGATTTCTATTAGTTGCGGTTACCGAATTCATACTGTACTTTAAAAGTAAGCATTTTACCTCTTTAAAGAAAGCGATCCATTTCTTTTTATTGAGGTATCACTGTTTTAATAAATTTTTTTCACAAATATTTTTTAGCAGACGCCACAAATAATCGCGCAAATTGTACTTTTTGGTAATGTGAAAACTATCGGAGAACTATCGATAGCACTATTGGCACTATCGTAAATGTCTGGCTGCTATCGATGGTAGCTCGATAGTGCTTAACCATCGATAGTGCCGATAGTACTATCGATAGCTCTCTACCTCTAATATACACATCCTAGTAGGCTAAAAACTTATTGTAATCAAATTTGAAGCATACAAAGTCATTACTAATCAAACAGTCGTCGTGAAAGTTCACATCTTATATTTTTAAAAAGTAAAAATAAAATACTAGCAACATTTTTATTGCTGGTTTTTACCATGGAACTTTTACGGGAGTTTAAACGTGGCAGCGTAGTCGAGGTGATCACTTGTGATGATGAGTCTCTCAAGGGAACAGTGGTAGGCATCGATTACTGGAATGATGTACTCTGCCTGGGTTGCGTCCAGAAGCCATCTGGTAAAATCTGTGTAAAAGCCCTAAAAGTGAATAATTGCAAATATGTTCGGGAAGTGAAAGAAAAGACGAACATAGTTTTGCGGTTTGTCTTAGCTCAAGAACTGTTCGATGAGCTAACAACTTATTTTGATACGGAGCATGTTACTTGGCAGGGAGATTCTATCGTGATAAAGGCAGTAGCACGAATTGAACAGCCATATTTGAATTCAAATGTCATCTCTTTGTCTGCTCCAAATGGACGCAAGAAAGTCACACAAGTTAAGCGCTTCGTCAAATATTTCCACGACAACTTCATGCGAAGACTACAACAATCGCGCGACATGGTAAATATGCCTAAATTTTAATTTAAAATGTGATCTAAAGCTGCTTAAATGTCATAGGACTTGTCATTTACCCATGGAGGGCAGCAATCTCACCTCAATTCCAATAGCAGCACAGACGGACAGACTACCTGCGATAATACAACCAGTTCCCCTGACAAGCAAATGAATGAAGAGTTGCCGAATAAACGCGACATTACATCCGATGCAGTTGCAGAGCTAACTGGCAAGAGTGTCTTGGCTAAAAGTCACGAAGAGCTTTGTGGCTCTAGCCGCAACATTGCAGAAGCACTGCCAACTATATCAGAACTTAATTTGAAAAAGGTAACTTTGGAAACACAAGCCAATACTAAGATGAAGAAACGTTCGTGCACAGGCGGTTCAGCTTCGAATCTATCGCTACCTAAAGGCCTCACTAAAGCTAAACCTAAAAATTTGCCTAACATGTTAACGCCCCGTTATGCTTTCGGATCGAATGCCAAGCCATTTACTCATTACATTTACGGGCAGGAATCTCACCACAATTCCGATAACAGCGACGACTGGCAGACTATTAGCGATAGTTCTAGTAGTTCATTTGAAAAGCAAAAGAATAAGGAGTTGACGAATATGGTAAATATGCTTAAATTTTAATTTAAAATATGTTATCTGAAGCTGTTTAAATGTCAAAGGACTTGCCATTTACTCAGACTCACCACAATTCCATTAGCAGCGACGACTGGCAGACTATTAGCGATAGTAGTGCAAGTTCCCGAGAAGAGCAAAAGAATAAGGACTTGACGAATATACGCGACATTACATCCGATTCATTTGCAGAGCAAACTGGCAAGAGTGTCTTGGCTAAAAGTCACGAAGAGCTTTGTGGCTCTAGCCGCAAGATTGCAGAAATACTGCCAAGTATTTCGGAATTGAATTTGAAAAAGCTAACTTTGGAAGCACAAGCCGATCCCAAGATGAAGAAATGTTCGTGCACAGGCGGTTCAGCTTTGAATTTTTCGCTACCTAAAGGCCTCACTAAAACAAAATCTAAAAACCTAACTTTTTAACGGCCCGTACTACTATCTCTGATCTGCTGATCTAAGCGATGACTAAAACCATAAAATTAAAAAAAAAAAAAATTGTGTCTGCAAAAAACATACAATAGTTCGTTCTAATTTTACTAAATAAATAAATTACAAATGCAGGCCAAATGTTTAGCAACTCTAATCGTTTGTTTCTTGTAGGTTGCTTCTTCGATTTTTATTGTTTTAGAAATTTTTTAGGAACCAAGAGACGAAACTATCGGGTTTTTCAATAGGGGCACTACAAAAGTAGACCGATTGGGACAGCAAACGACGCCATATTTTTTCCCGCTCTCTTGACATTTCTCTTCAGTAAGGTTTGCCATTTCATCATGGATAGATGTACGATCCAACAACGAGTCGAAATTTTTAAAATTTACTACCGAAAGTCGGAGTCAGTGGCCTCAACTTTAAGAGCGCTATGTCCAATTTATGGTCGTCATAATTGTCCTGGCAGATCAATAATTAAGCGTCTAATGGAAAAATTTGAATCCACAGGCACAGTACAAAATGTTCCTGTGCCAGTGGGACAAAAAAAGTGCCCGTAGTGTCGAGAATATTGCTGCCGCTAGCGCATCAATTGAGGAAGACTCAAATCAGTCTCTCACACGTCGTTTTCAAGTGTTGGGCATCTCTGTGACGTCGTTGTGGCGAATTTTGCGAAAAGATCTTGGCCTACATCCTTACAAGATCAAATTGACGCAAGAACTGAAGCCGTTTGACCACCAGAAGCGTCATATGTTCGTAAATTGGGCTGAGGAACAACTTGAAAATAATCCGGATTTTCATCGAAAAATCATCTTCAGCGATGAGGCTCATTTCTGGCTGAATGGCTTCGTCAATAAGCAAAATATGCGTCACCATTGCATCCCGAAAAAATTACGGTTTGGTGCGGTTTATGGGCCGGCGGCGTCATTGGGCCGTCACGTTACTGTGATTGGAAATCGCAACCGCTCAAAGATAACCGAACATTTTTGACCCGAATTGGATCCATATCACTTGGGCAAGATGTGGTTTCAACAGGACGGCGCCACAAGCCACACAGCGAATGTGGATATAACTCCACTAGATACTATTAAAAAAAAAAGATCATTATTAAGTATCATTAAAGATTGATTAATCAAACACGGAACTTACCAACAAAACCGCCTTTGTTTAAGGTAATTGATTTTTGTTTGTATCAAGTCGACACTCACCACCTGTTCGTCGACTACAAAGCAGCTTTCGATAGCCCAATAAGGGATCGCGTATATGCCGCAATGTCTGAGCTCGGTATCCCTGCGAAGCTGATAAGGCTTTGCAGAATGACGTTGAGTAATTCCTGCAGCTCCGTCAAGGTAGGAAGGGACCTCTCCGAGCCTTTTGATACCTTGCGAGGTTTCAGACAAGGTGACCCCTTATCATGCGACCTCTTCAACTTCGTCATGGAGAGCGTTCTGCGGAAGGCCGGCGTACATCGCACTGGCACCATCTTCTACAAGAGTGTCCAGCTCCTTGCGTACGCCGACGACATCGACATCATTGGGCGTACCAAGCGAGATGTCACCGCGGCCTTCAGTGCTATTGAACGGGAGTCTGCGAAAATGGGTCTGGCGGTAAATGAGGGCAAAACGAAATATATGCTGTCGTCAAGTAGGGACGTGCGGCGGCTTGGGTCCCAGATTACGGCCGACAGCTATACTTTCGATGTTGTCAAGGAATTTATATACCTTGGCACCGCCGTTACCACCGACAACGATGTCAGCCTGGAGATCAAGCGCAGAATAACTCTTGCCAACAGGTGCTATTTCGGTCTCAATAGGCAATTGAGTAGTAGAGACCTCTCTCGCGCGACAAAAATATCACTCTACAAGGCACTCATCCTTCCAGTGCTTCTTTACGGCGCGGAAGCCTGGACCGTGTCGCTAACTGATGCAGTTGCCTTGGGAGTTTTCGAGAGGAAAGTACTGCGCAAAATCTTTGGTCCGATTCGAGTTGGCGATGACTACCGCATCCGCACCAACCAGGAGCTATATGAGCTCTTCAACGACATGGACGTTGCTCAGCGTATCAACATCCAGCGGCTTCGCTGGCTCGGACATGTCGTTAGGATGGACGAGGATGCTCCAGTTAAACGTGTGTTCGATGCGGTAGTCAGCGGCCGTCGGCGGAGAGGACGACCGTGTCTCCGTTGGAAAGACCAAGTGGAAGGGGCCCTGTCTTCGCTCGGTGTGACCAACTGGAGAAGGCGCGCGCAATGCAGAGGCGCCTGGAGAGACGTTTTAAGGCAGGCCGTAACCCGGTAATCGGGTTGGTATGGCCACATAAGAAGAATTGATTTTTGTTTTATTTAACAATCAAACACAAAATTGCATAATAATAATTATATATTGGCGCAAAAAATGTGTAACTTCTTCTAAAAATGCTTTAAATTTATTATAATACCCATTTATAACTCAAGAACGGCTGGGCTGATTTCGCTGATCTAAGGTTTGTTGGATTCATGTCCACACTTGTTAACAGAGTAACTCATAAATCAGCGAAAAAATATCACATAAAAAAAGTAAATCGATAAGAAATGGACATAAATCTTTTTCTGCCACGCCTCCGTTTGACAGTTAAATAACCAAAAAAAAATAAAAACAGGAGTCGCAGTGTAAACAAAAAATTTCTGCCTTTTCACATTTTTACCCGATTCACTGCAAATCCGGATATTTTGTATATACACATCCTAGTAGGCTGAAAATTTATTGTAGCCTAATTTAAAGCATACAAAATCATTACAAATCAAACAGTCGTAAAAGTTCACATCTTCTATTTTTGAAAATACAAATAAAATACTAGCGAAGGGAAAAGTTTTATTGCTAGTTTTTGCGATGGAACTTTTACGAAACTTCAAAAGAGGCACCAAAGTTGAGGTGATCACCTGTGACGATGAATCTTACAAGGGAACAGTGGTAGGGATAGATCACTTTAACCATTTACTCTGCCTGGGTTGCGTCCACAAGCCATCTGGTCAAATCAATGTAAAAGTCCTCAAGATGGATAATTGCAAATGTATTCAGGAATTGGGAGAAAAGACGAACATAGTTTTGCGGTTTGTCTTAGCTCAAGAACTGTTCGATACGCTAACAAATAATTTTGAAACGGGGCTTGTCACTTGGCAGGGTGATACAATAATCATAAAGCAAATTGCACGCATTGATCATCCCTATTTGGATTCCAATGTCATGTCACTGTCTACTCCAAATGGACGCAAGAAAGTCTTAGAAGTTAAGCGTATGGTCAAACATTTCCACAACAAGCTCCTGCGTGAAATGGTAAATATGCTTAAGTTTTAATTTAAAATATGTGATCTGAAGATCTGCCTAAATGTCATAGTTTACTCGCCACAATTCCAAATCATCTGATAGCAGCACAAACGGGCAGACTACCGGCGATACTGGAACTAGTTCCCTCAAAGAGCAAATAAATGAAGAGTTGGCAATTATACGCGACATTACATCCGATGGACTTGCAGAGCTAACTAGCAAGAGTGACTTGGCTGAAAGTCACCAAGAAGAGCTGTGTGGCTCTAGCCGCAACATTGCCGAAGTTCTGCCAACAATTTCAGAACCAAATTTAAAACAAGCCAATCCCACGATGAACAATATGGACAAACGTTCGTACGCCTTAACCAGCTTTCGTCCAGGCGGTTCAACTTTGAATCTATCGCTCCCTAAAGGCCTCACTAAAACTAAATTTAAAAGTTTTCCAAATATTGTAACGGCCGCTAATACTTTCGGATCGAGTCCCGAGCCATTTACTGCTGAGCTAAGCGATGACTTAAAACATAGTATTTAAAAAAAAAATATGTTGTCGTTAAAAAACTCACAATAGTTCTAAAATGAATATTTAAATATATTACAGCTGCAGGCCAAAAGTTAAGCAACTCTTATCTTTTGTCTTAAGGTAAAAGCAATTATTATAATAGTATCTCACAGATAAGGTAGGAACGGCTTCTCCGAACCTTTCAATACCGTTCGAATTTTCAGAGAAGGCGACCCTCTATCATGAGACTTCTTAGATTTCGTGATGGAAGGGCTACTGCGGAAGGCCGGTGTACATCGCAATGGCACTATTTTTTTCAAGAGTGTCCAGCTTCCTGCATACGCTGATGATATCGATATCATCGGCTGCTGCATTTTCCGCAATCGAAAAGGAGTCAGGGAAAATGGGTCTTGCGGTAAACGAGGGCAAGACGGAGTCTACGAACAGAGGCGGACCGCTATACTTTTGAAGTGGTCAAGGAATTCACGTACCTTGGCACCGCCAATAACACCGAAAATGACATCAGCCTGGAGATAAAACGAAGAATCACACTTGTCGATAGGTGTTACTATTGTCTCAGTAACCAGATGTGTAGCAGAGACCTCTCTCGACCAACAAAAGTAATACTCTACAAGTCGCTCATCTTGCCCGGTGTCACGGAAAGATGTATCTGCTCTTGGGGTGTTTGAGAGAAAAATTCTTCGTAAAATCTTCGGTTCCGTTCTTTTTAAGGAAGACTTTCACATACGGATCAACCACGAACCGTACGAGCTCTACGATGACATAGATGTCGAGAATGTCGTACGTTTGGAAAACGATGCTCCAGTGAAAAAGGTATTCTAAGCGAAAGCAGGCAAAGGACACAACTACAACTCCGATGGAAAGATCTAGCAGAGAAGAACCTAACCTTCCTTGGTATTTCTAATTGGAGAAGGCGCGCGCAAAGCAAAGGTGCCTGGCTGATGAGAGCTGATGAGGTCGGCCGTAGTCCGAGATCGGATTATCATGGCCACACAATGAATGACAGATACACAACGAATCGTGAAATTCGAATAGTAACTTAGCATACTTCAGAAAATAGATAGAACAAACACTGGTGTCAGGCAACTATGCCCCATATCATTAGTACTATTCCATATAGTAATTGACGAGGTTATGAGAGATGTAGCAGGCCTAGCCGTGGGATTACGTGAAGCGTCACCCGTTACTTGGTAGACGTGGACTACGCGGATGACATAAGTCTCATCTCTCATAAATTTAGTGATATCCAAGCCGAAGCGAATGACCTCGAGATCCATGCCAGCAAATTTGGATTCTCAATAAACGCGTCCAAAGCGCTGCGCCTCAACCACACCAGGTAGCATAACCTTCTGCGGGAACACCTTGATACCACAATTTCCTTCACTGGTGGAGTGGATAAGGATATGGAGAATCGTCTCAACAAAGCGCGATCAGCATTTGGACGTTGGTCCCGGATATGGAGAAACCAGCAAATAATCAGAAGAACAAAGTTGCGAATCTTCAATGAATGCGTCCGTACGGCAATCAGACGTGGCTGACCCCGCCAAGAATGACATCGAAATGTCATCAACAAGTGCCTAAGGATTATATGCGGGATATTCTGGTCTAACCGGATATCAAACGCAGAACTATGGCACTGTACAAGTGAAGTGTCTATCTGCACTAAGAACACGCAAGTGGCATTGGATCGCCCATGCTCTCAAGAAAGATCGAGGCAGAATTGTCAGTATGTCTCTGAAATGGAAACCTCAAGGAATCAGACGAGTGGGAAGGCCAAAGGCAACCTGGTGACATATAATACTAAACGAATTATCTCTACACAACATCAGTTGGGACAAACAGAGTCCGCGGGAAAGTTCTTGTAGAAGCTCTAATCTCCCCAGAGGAGCACTAAGAGGAAAAAAAAGATTAAAAATCGTGATACTTAAAGCTCTAACGGTAAAACCATAACCAAATTACGAACAATATTTACGCAACCCATTAATCAGACTGTTTGGAGTCTATTGGATCACCCTTTACCTATCTAAAATGTTGATTTTCTGACAGACGCACTTGGCTTAATCGCTAACCGATAATGCAATAAACAATTTCTTTTCTCCTCCTGACCACATTGAGGATAGCTTTGAGTAGGTCTTCTACTCAGTTCCTCATACATTTTCACAAAAATAACCTTAGTATTTTGGATATAAAAATATAGCAGGCTTAGCGTAAAACTTTATATTAATCATAAAGTTTATGGAAAATCATTCGAACACAAACACAACACTGTGTACATCTAAAAATATTGTGATTCAGTATATTTTTTTAAGCGATGGATAGCAAGATGAATATATCTCAAGGCACCATTGACGTTGGCAATATTGTCGAATTGGTCACACTTGATAACGTTGCTCATACAGGAACGGTTATGGCTTACGACTATGATTGTAATTTACTCTTTATGAATTTGCGCAAGAACGAGTCGGAGGAGTCGGATGTGGGCATCTTCAATCTGGATTACTGCAAATACATCAAGATCCAGACCGAAGAGAAATCCAACGACACACGATGTTTCTTTGCAAAAGAACTATACGAACAATTATTACGTCACCTTATGTACGTCATTTACGTCACTGAGGAAATCTATACACATACAAACTAAAGCCGTTGTTTTAAAATTCAAATGAAATAAAAGGGGCTGTGGCAGATATATATAAAAAGTTAAAATCTCAAGTTTGGTTAAGCTAGCTTTAAGAGTATCCAAGACACAGGCGTTTAGACAAACTTTTGCACAAATTTAATATGCCCAGTGTCGGATGGGGAAGGGTTTTTTTTTGGTATGAAGTTTGGAAAAATCGGTTGACAGTATTTTGCAAGTTCTGATTTGTACACGCTTTGAGTGAAACACATTATTATATGAAAAATCCGCTTTACCGGAATGTAAAACTGATGCATCCCGTTTCTAAGGAATTATTGCGGCAAACGTTACTTGAAAGCATACAATCCCAAAGTGAGCACAACGGGGCTCAAATTTAGAAGAATATGTTACGTGCAAGGCACTCTTTAGCTACAAAGCGGACAAACCTGATGAATTGTCTTTTCCAAAACATGCCATTATAATCAATGTGCAACGAAATAATTCAATGTGGTGGAAAGCATCTCACAAAACTTTCTAGTATATTTTAGTTCTTGTAGTCCTATTTTGAGAATCAGTCTGTTTAGATGGATATATCTTAGAAGAGTCACGGTGGGATTGTGGATCTATTTCAGTTCATCGGATTTTTGAAACTTTTTTTTTAGGGAGCGTATGAGGGAGCTCTTTCGCCAGCCCATTAAGGTGTCTTCTAAGTCGTGGTGTGCTTATTGAAGTGGAGGTCATCGATTTCCAGTTTGATGTAATGTGCAAGGTCGAGTTTCGTATATACCATCTGAAGTTTAACGCCCTGTTCTGAAGCGTTTGAATACTTAATTCACTCGAGCGAGCCTCCGTAACCAAGATCTGGATGGCGTTCCTCTAGATTCGAACCACCATGTTCTATAAAGCGGCGACGACTTATAAGCCAGTAAACTATGAACAGATTTAGACGATCATTTTTGATGGTACGTTCTATAAGTCATCTGACGGTGAGTATACTATCAATAGTGTCATCTAGATATTTGGTTTCTTTTAGTGGTTGACTGCCTTAACAAACAGCGTATACCTAATTTTTTCTCTGAATGTACAGCTCTGCCACTACCCAGTATTTAAAAGAAAAAAAAAATACCAAAGCAGCCCCTGAAGCTATGCGATAATTGTTTCGAAATCTACCACAGTGTGGTTTACTACTAAAATGCTTTTAAGACTACAACGTAACTACAGTTCTTCCCAAGATTGGATGCAAAGAACCCCTTAAAAGGGAACGAGCTCATGATCTATACTGATACTTCGTCTGATAGTTCGAAGATGGATGAGGGCACAGGAGCAGACATCTTCTCTGAAGAGCTTTCGACGAAGCTTTGATTCCGCTTCCCCGACTGGTGTAGAGTATTTCAAGCGATATACGCAGTCTGGCAAGCGTCTAGACTTATTGGCACCTTGGACGGAAGTCCGAGGAACATTGTAATCCTTGTCGATAGGCAGGCTGCTATTAAAGCTCTTTTATCACACACCCTCTCAGGGACCGCCACCTCTATTAGGGGCGATGAATCCAAGAGCGACGCCGGCGATACAATAGCTATCGGTAGGGCCATCTATGCCGGTAAGGTCAAGGAAGAGTCCTGAAGCTAAGAGCAGTCAACTAAAAACCCTGATGCCTTTTTGGCAGCCAAATTGCCATCATGTAAGCGTCTGTTTCCCCATATCCGGGGCGGCTTCTAACTAAAGAATCTTTGAACCCATCACTCATTGATTCTCATAAAAGATGTCAGAATAACTTGGAACAAAACAATAATGGAAACATGTCTCCAAGGGGTACCCAGCAATTATTGGTCAATCCCCCTGCTATGGCAGCCAGCACAGTGGATTTGGAGGTGCTAATTTCACGTTATAACGACAACACGATGAATGTAACCAAGAGGCTCTATGCTCCACTTAGGAGTTCAGAATTCGTAGTAGTAGTAATCGCACACCATAAAGAGTAAAATAATCCGTAACACGACGCTAGCACTCAACCGTATCCATCATCACTCTATAACCCTCTGCTAGGTTCCGTGTCACGCAGGTGTCCCTGGTAACGAGGCGATGGACAAGTGTGCCAGGAACGGCTCAGCGCTGGCAGCTAACCTTGCGGTTACGAACGTAGAAAGACCATTACAGAACGTCGTATCGCAATCAGGGAGACGGCTAGATCTCTGGCGGAAAGAGAATGGAACATGGTGTCCGTTTGTCGCAACTCTCGAGCGCTCTGGCCGAGATATGATACAAAGCGAACATCTGAACTCCCGCGCTTCCATTAAAACAGGACTAGGAGGGTGGTAGGCGTTGTAACAAGGCACTGCCCCATAGGCAATATGGTTGAGAGGTTGCACGTTCCCCATCACGATTTCTAACGCAGCTGCAGAGATGAGAAAGAGACAGAAAGCATCCAACACCTGCTATGCGACTGCCCGACGCTTTTTAGAAGACAAACCCAGTTTTTGGGTAAACCATTTATTGAGGATCTTGGCAGCCTAGCCTTTTGTGCCCATAGCGGATCTGGCTGCATTCGTCGAATCCCCAAAATGGTACTACCACACGGGGGACCTAGACGAATAGGGATGTAGAATTTTTGATCCTCCTCCCTTTCTTCGATTCCTTTCCCTTCTTTTAATTAGGGAACACAATAGACCTCATGGACTTTGGGTGATCTTAGTCACTATCTGAGCTGCCTGTACAACCTAACCAAACCTATGTCACTGCTGTATTTTTTTTCCGTAAGATTCCCTCATTTTTTTCCCTCTCGCCCTCGTTATATCATAAGAAAAGTCAACTCAAAATCATATTGCCATATAAAAAAAGCACATTAAATTAAGTGGGGGTGCAGTTAGAGGGGATTCATGCAAATATAAAACAATAAAATGAAAAACCCTGACAGATTCAAGTGTCATATGAAAGACATTATGTCGTAGACGTTATCCACAAAGTGCTGTCACCTTCTGCTCGACAAAAGTAAAATAAATACAATGGTAGTCAAATAAATTTTTATAATGTAAACCGTGCGGCCATTTTGTGAAGCAAACAACAAAAGTACAAGACAATAAAAGAAGAGGCACAAGTGTAAATGAAATGTTAAAGGTGAAGAACACAGAAGGTGCCATAAAACGAAATTTGCATATTAAAAATTTAGCACATGCATTTATGCACACATACACCGAACCAGCGGAAACGGAAATGGAAATGGGAAAGAAAAACATGGGGGGCAAATGACGCACAATGGTTACAATGGCTGCAATAGACACGACGCGTGTAGTCAATGCTAATGTGGCCATTACCATCGTGTGAAATTCATGATCTAATGCAAATCCGCATATCCGCAAATTCGCAATATCTCGCCTAGATGTATGCAATAAAATTTGCAACTTTGGTGACAAACAGCGCAACGTTTTGGCGCCCTTTTTACTGAGTGCGTCGAGGGGAGAAGGTTAGCCACCAGCTAGAGACAGCGCCAGCAAGAGAGAGTTTTGAGGGCAACGGAAGGTGTCATAAAAATCCTATTACGCACATTACAATATCAAAAGAACAACGAACACTGCCACAGAATCCCCCAGAGAGTTTGCCCAACATCCGGATGCCAGGGCGAAATTGTTTCAACCAACCGAGAGCAGCAGCAGCAGTCAGTCAGTCAGTCAGGCTGTTACAGGCACACTGTGTACACATCCTGTATCCCTCCTCGGCAGGCGCAACGTCTTCTGACAGATATGCCATAATAAAATGAAGCACCCGGAAGATTTTTAATAAATTTGCAAGCAAATCAACCACGTCCAAAAAGGTGTCTTGGCCGCGTTGCGGTGTTCGCTCGGTTCAGAGTCCTCGCTGCATCAGCAACAACACCCAAAGCGACATAAATTATGACAAAATATGAACCATTGAGGGGTACAAGCCAATGGGCCATGGGCCATGGGTAGCAAGCAGCAGCAGCAGCTTTGAGTCATCAATGGACTTTGGCGGGGTAAGCTTGTCGCGGAGGGTGGCATATTTTATGCTTTGGGTGCCGGCAAAAAGTGCCAAAACATAAAAGCAAGCATCATGAAGCGCATAATAAGCAAATTATAGAACGTTTAGAAAAGGACACAACCCGCCGCCGCCGCCGACAATGCTGACATTACCAATACCTTCCTTTCGCTCCTTTCAGGGTAATCTCAATAAATTTTCGGTGGGCAACATCACACAGCGCATCATTATGGCCAGAGGAAAGCTAAATTTACATTTATTTAAACAAGTAACAGCCAGACAGACACAACATTCAATAAATTCCTTCTATTAGGGCAATGAAGCGCTAAAAATGGAATTTTATAACCCAACCCAATTTGCAAATGAATCGTCAAAGTTGTTTAAGTACATACTACCAGCATAGTATCGAAGTATTTGGAAATTTTTTTGGGGGTATGCCAACAGGGAATTCCCCGCTTCAATGGCAAACAAAAAAAATTGGTATGGCAGGATGTTAGTAAGTGGAACATTGTTGCAGAGTAAGCAGTGAACTGGGCAGGTCGCTAAAATGCTCAAAAATATCTTGGAGTCACTCGGGAAAGAAGGTTCGCTTTTTAACAGCTTGTTGGCAAAGGATTCACTAATCTTACTAACAAGACAAGAAAAATCGTAATCGTCCTTGATACAAGTTACTCGTTAAAAGAAATAGAGGAGAGAGCCCCCTCATAGTTTTCAAATATAGGGGATTCCAAAGCACTTCTTCTTTCCTGGTCAAGTCATTGAGGTAACTCACTTGTCCAAAGTGTGGAAAGAAAAAAATAAAGAGCTCCGTAGCTGGATAAAAACCTCAAGAAACCTTTTAACTTAGTTTTGAAAAATGTTTACGCCATCCCTCAGGAATTGAACTTCATGTTTAATTGCATTTTTTTTTTTTTTTTACTACTAGGTGTTATTATATGAGAAATGATGCGGATCTCCCTGTAATTACGAATAGTGAGCCAATAATCACCATTATCAGGGTACGGAAGTGGAACTGGATCGGCCCCACCCTTCCCAAAGTAGACGACAACATAACGAAAATCGCTATCCAATGGAACCTGCAACGCAGCCGCCAACTTGGCAGACCTGGGCGCACATAGATGTGTACGGTTCTTTCCGAAGCCGCTCCAGGGCCATCTGAAAGGAGATCAGGCGGCTACCTATAGATAGATATCTTTGGTAGTCTTTCGTTCGTCACTGGAACCTGCAAGGCAGCCGGCAACCTGGAAGACCTCGACGCAGATGGATGAGAACGGTTCCCTATGAAATGTGCTCCAGGGCTATCTGGAATAAGATCTGGCGGATAGCTTTCTGCCCTATGCTTTTTACGGGAGTGACATCATTTATATATTACATTTTTTTATACTACATAAAATAAAAACTGGGAGAGTCCAACTTCCTTATTGATTTCAGGAGGTCCCAACTATAATAAGCTCTATACATTAATTCATTTGAAAAACATTCAACAGAGTGAGAATGTTATAATCTTCCACTGAACAACACCTCTCGACTGGAGAAGTTTAGACGTTATATTAGGACTCCTCCATATTAGGACTACTTTCCTAGACGCTGTCCAGCTCAAACAATGCCTTAGGAAATATATTCAGTTTTTTACAAATCAGCCAAGGAGATCTAATCGATGGATTTTAAAGCATACATTTAACCAACTGTGGCCCCATGTTCCACCTTGGAATTCTAGGAAATATATAAATATTTAACCAACTATGATTTGATTCAAACTTGAAGTTTGATTGATCCAGATATTTTTTTTACCGCAGGAATTGCTACCTGCGTTAATTCACAAATTTAAAAATTTCCAATTTTCTTAACATTTTCAAAATACAATTTTTTTCTAAAATTGCCAATTTAATATCTCGTTTTATGTTTCCCACTTTTTTTTTCAGCAATAAACCCCGCGGAAGCCGCGTTATACTGTATGGCGCGTTTGCTCCACAGGTGGCGTGTTTTACCCCAGGGTGGGGCAAACAAATGTATGTACAGTAGGGGAGAGTGACGCAAAACGTCCAACTTATGATATTGTGGCATTTTTGCGACATCCAAAGGGGTCTTAAGTAGCCACTATGATGTAGTCCACACATGTGGCTAAAACTTAGCCTCAACCAACTTTCAGTTCTAGCTGCTTTCAGTGCATCGAATATCGAGAGAAAATACTATTTTGTGCATTTTGCCCCAACCTCCCCTACTATACATACATTTAACTCCTATCGATATATACAGCTAATAAGTTGCTTTTTAATGTACGGGGTTTCTTTAAATATACATCGCCATTTTTATTCTCCAGGTACACCCAGCCAATCAACCTCTTTTACCAAAGAGTTTAAAAAGTCACTGACTTCTCGATTTCGTACTTTTTCCCTCTCTCTACCCTCTTCTTAGTTTCATTTTAAATTCTGCAATAAAATACAGCACCAAATAAATTCATGCAGTCAAATTGATCTGATCTGACTGACTGAAAAAATATAAAATAAAAAAAAAATACCAAACACAATAATAAATTGAAAACCAATCCTGTATAAATGGCATAAAATTGTTATGCATTACCAAATGCATACCCTTTGTTCTGTTCAGTAACTCAGCCAGCCAGTCAGACCCAGACCCAGTTCCACTTCCACCCACTTCTGGCAAACTGTGTTAACTGACCAGCCGATATTCATATCCCATAATACCGAAAAATTCGCGTGTGTGTTTCGCATACTAAGCACTTGGTGGATACATCCGTAGCCGTCGAAGTGATTCCATAGCAAGATTTATATTTTACGTTAACGGGCAGTTGTCCAGCCGGAGCAGCAGCAGCAGCAGCCCTAGAGCATATGCGTTGCGGGCATTCCAAAAAAACACCACGCCCCCCACCCCCACGCTACCAGAGAGAGAGGGCTAAGTGACCAAACACAACAGCTTCCCAGGGGTGTCGTAATTTTCGAGATATGAATGTAAAACAATTTCGTAGAATTTTTTTTCGTTTCATTTGAAAATGTCGAATGTGCGTTATATTTTAATTTGTTTCTCTCTTGATATTTCAAGCCATGAAAAATGTATGGGACATACGAAATACCACCTATCTGGCAATAATCAATACATGGGGGTTGGGGATTGGGTTCCAGAAACTTGTAGCATATAATTTACACCTACAATTTACATACAATAGCAATTTGTGCACGTTGGCCGAAATCAAATGAAAAACAATTATGTACAAGCGCCGCAGACTTAAACAAATTCCTTAACAGTCCGTCCGCCACGTGACCTAAAAATCACAATAAATCCTTTAAAACTTCCACGAAATGCCTTACAGTCAAAAATTTCAATAATAAAAAACATCACAAACTTCCCCCCGCCCGCTGCCAGGGACTTTTCACTTACCGTTACGGTCCAGCCAGTCAGCCCGCCACTGACGACGGTACCGTTAGCCTAGCCTATCCGGAACATTATTAACTTGTCATACAAAGATAAAAATTTATCAGCGTAGATTCCGTGGACTGCCGCCATGTCGCTGCGTGAGATCAACATCAATGTCGACAGCCCAGGGTGTCCTGGGCTTCCTGGGCTTCCTGGGCGCCCTTTGCGGCAACCCTCTCCGCCCTGCCATATCACGGACACGCAACCAACAAAGTCCTTTGCACTGACTACAGTCAAACTGGGTGAAAAGATGAAAAATTGCTATAAAACGTTTTGTGGCATTTTAATGTCCACAAAATTCGCTTCCCGTCGTTTATGAAAAAATTCAAAAGAAAAACAAAAACGTTTCAAGACAAACGAATGAGGTAAATTTGTATTGTGTTTTGTTATTGTAATACCCTTCCCAAAAAAGCTAAAAAAAGGAGAATGGTAAGGAGAGTAAAGGCAATTTGTAGAGGCTGTAAGGCTAAATAGCCATTGTTATTATTAGGCTCTATTAGATTGTCTTGTTAGTAGACTTCAGTAAGACCAGACCAGACGGCCCTAGGGCTCTATTATAAACTTTAAACGCTGCTGTCAGCTCTGATTATGAACTGGTTCACTAAAGCGGCTATAAAGAATAAGAGCACCTAGAACAATACTTAAGCTTGTTTGGACCTAACACTTCGTAAGTATACTCAGAAAAAATAGCCGATTTTATTAGGATAGGGTGGGGAAAAACGCGCCACTTTTGATATTTTGCCACACCCTGGGGTAAAATGCGCCACCTGCGGGGTAAATACCGGTACCGGATAACGTTGCTTTCGCGGGGCTTATTGCTGAAAATATGTGGCAAATATAAAACGTGAGATTAAATTGGCAGAAAACGCGGCGTTTCCCGACCTGGCATAAAGTTTTCGTGGCCATACTAAGTGGCGCATATTACCCCATGGGTACATTTTCAAGTCAGTAACGCCTGATTCAAAAGCGAGCTTAAACTTTGCCAAACCGATTTAATTTTTGAGCTCATCACGGACAAATTACTATAGAAACTCACTTTCAATTAAGTCCGATAAAATAAATTGACCAAAATATGATATTTCCTTTCACCGAAATATTTGTGAAGCGGTGCTCAAAACACACTTCCTTAAATAAAGCACAAATGCCACGCCCACCAAAGCTATGTATGTAAAAAATTTAAAGCCTCTAGCAGTTACCGTCGGAACGGTAATCCAGGTTGAATATTTGCGAAGTGGCGCGTTTTACCCCACCCTCCCCTACTAGGTGAGGTAGGACCTTAATTTTTTTCCCCCATCTCAGAGGACAATTATTGTAGAATTAAAATGAGCAAAGGGAATCACTATCTGCGAAAGAAAAATCAACGATTTAAGCTTATTGGGATTGTGGCTTGTCAATAATGGTTAGTTAGTTTTGTGGTAAGTCTCTTAGCAAGTGGCACTGGTCATGCCGCGCTTATATATTCCCTTCCTGACGTATCGATCTGCTCTAGATCAGATCTTATGATCACGGAACTTTTTCATAACAAGAAATTTTGAACTCTTCCCCCAAGTCGGGAGACTTGGACTAATGGAAGCCCCTGTGGAAACCCCAGGTGGCAACAATGGTTCACGGATGGGTCCAAAACTGAGCAGGGTGTAGGTGTTGGAATCGTTGGAGCCAACACCAGAATCTCTACGGCACCAGACATATTCTCTGTGACTGCCCAGCGCTGGTATGGGACAGAGCCTGTCACATGGGAAAGGAACGGATTAGTCCCTTCCATCTCAGATCGATACCAACAAATGACCTACTGCTATTTAGGCGGAAAGCGGAAAGTCCTTTGCTTTAACTTATGGGTATGGTACAAAAGACCTTTTGATCGCAAAGAACCTTAGAAGCCGAAAAATTATACCCGCATTTTTGCAAAATAAGACTGAATATGATAGAAGGTCTAAAGAAGATAATAATAGAAAGCTTTCTGATGCGGATAAAACAGCAATGTTTAGAAAAGCTGCTAACTCCCTATATGGATAGTAGCAGACAAAAACTAAAGAAAAAACTGCCTCTTAATAAGAATCGCGGGGAAATTACCCAGGAGGACCAAATTCTAGATTTAATGAATAAAAGTCCTACTGCTTTCAAGCCTGCATCAAGAAAAAGTAAAAATGACAGACTTGGCAAATGTAGAAAACTTTTCATGTTCAATTTTTGCAAGGATTTATGTAACCAGCTCTTGAACTTGTTTTTGTCCCAAGTTACGAATAATAGGTAATTTTTAAAGTACATATATTCCGAAGTTGACATCTTTATATGGGATCTAAGTAACTCAATTCCTTTGTTAAAATCAGAGGAATTGGTTACCCAAACATCCCTCCAATAATGCAATACATGACAAGTGCATATTAGTGAAATGTGAGCAAGTCAACCAGAAAGTAAAAGTATATCCTTAATGTTAATGCAAAAAAAAAACCTTCAAGGGGTTGGGCTCTATAATCGCATATATTTTTTGGTAGTCGATAGAAGAAGGACTTAGAGCACAACGAGGACTCCACCAATCAGGCTGCAATTATGCAACCCTCCCTCTCAGTACACTAACAATATTTTATTGCGCAATTATATAAAATATATGAATTAAAATTTTTGGGGTATTTCTTTCCATGATACTGAAGTGGGCCGTATTTTAGCCTAAGTGTACCAGATCCGACTATTTTTTAAAAATATTTCTAATTTAAAAATGGTTTTTAAAAATATAGTATATCTTTGGTAAAAATCAACATAATCATAAAATATATTTTGATATGCAATTATTTCGACGTTGGACCTCTTTCTTAAGCTCATATTCCTTTGGTTCTTCTAGTTATCGTCATTAGGATTATTTGGACGCGAGGAAGACGACTCGGTATAGTCTGCAATTCGAGGCTGCTTTGTGTGACAATACTTTTGATATATATAGATCTTCAGAATGCCCTTAACGCCAATATAAGTCACTGCGCCAAGACAGGCACGTGCCAAAGGCTGATGATTTTTAAAAAATATGTTTCCAACAATAGTGGCCATTGTTGGTATTATTAAAGTACCAACCAGTGATGAAGGTATATCCGGCGTTTCTTCATATGGCACTAGCTCCGCAATAGTTTCCGGCTGTCCTTGTGCCATCTCTGCCGATCCGTAGAACAGATTTCGTGTTGAGTGTGGGTTTCGCAATAGGCGCAACACTGGGCGCTCCCAGCAGATTAGTTTGCTTAGTCCTACCATTATCGGTATGCTGGGCAGCACTATGAACAAACCCACGCCATAACAGTTTTTCATCAGGGCCCATCCCTGCTCACGGCCCAGCACTTGGATTACTGTCAGGGCGCCATAGGTGGTACAAGTCCAATAGGCCGCTACCAAAACAGCTTCAATGCCAATCGTTGGGCTTATTCGTGTGGCCATTCTATCAATCACCTCCAGCAAACTGGCCAAACAATTCATTTTCGGATAAGATAGGATATATTCTGTTTTGCAGAATGGGCAGGCTACGGCTTGAAGATAGTTGTTTAAACACCTTTTATGAGCCCACTTGCCACGGCATCTGCACGGACGCACCCAGCTACCAGCTACAGTCGGGTTGTCCAAATCGTTTGTGTAACAAATCCAACAATACCGCAATTCCATCAGGGGAAGTGGAGGAACATGAGCATCGAATAAGCGCCGGTTAAAAAGCGCATTCATTATAAAAATTATTCGAAAATCGCAATATATTGTATGAAAAAATAAAATTTTGAAATATAATGGAACTTCCAGTGACTACGCTTTTTAAAAAAAATTTCAGTTTTAAAAAATATAATGGAGCTCCACGTGTTGACGCTTTAAAATAATTTTATTTTTGGTATTCAACTTCAATCTTGAAAATTTTATAAATGGTTGCTTTACCCAAAAAATAAAAATATAATATTTGAAGGAAACAAAAAAAAAATAATTTATATGATATTTTCGTTTTCTTAAGACCCATATTAAGAACATAATACTTGCTATTAAATAAGGATTTTAGTATTCGCATATTAAAGTTTTCGCATGGTAATGGTAAATTTCACCTATTCAAAATTTTGTCTTGTTCTCGAGCTATTAATATTGTATACTTTGTTGGGTATAGGCATGGTCGCAGAGAGGGAAGTGGGGAATCTGGGAAGTGGGGGGAATGCACCGGCCCCTCTATTACACCTTTAGCTTGAATCACGATAATACGACAGTAATTAGACCGGGCCCCTGAGAAAAGTCCGTGATCGGGGGAATCCCCACCTTTTAATCAATTCAAAGAAGATCATTTCAATTTCAAGTTCATGTTAGAACTATGTATGCGGAATATATTCGCCTAATTCATAAAAAAAAAGTGCTCTCAGAAGCAATTTAATTTTTTAATTAAAATGTTATACTGCGCAGAAGCTGAAATACTCTCTGGGCTTTATGTATTGGGTTGCCCAAAAAGTAATTGCGGATTTTTTAAAAGAAAGTAAATGCATTTTTAATAAAACTTAGAATGAACTTTAATCAAATATATACAGGGGTGCCACAGAAAACCAATTCGATTCAATTTCGATACAATTGCAATTCTTGGTGCCACAGAGATGGCTAACAACGGTTTTAAAACCGCTCATAGTCACGTATACGGCTGCATTCAATTTGTCCAGTTGTTGACAGTAAACATCCGAATTAATCGTTTGGTTCCTTGGAAGCAGCTCAAAATATACCACACCCTTCCAATCCCACCAAACAGACAGCATAACCTTCTTTTGGTGGATATCAGCCTTTGAAGTGGTTTGAGCTGGTTCACCATGCTTGGACCATGATCGTTTTCGATTAACGTTATTGTAAACAATCCATTTTTCATCTCCAGTTATGATTCGCTTTAAAAACGGATCGAATTCATTGCGTTAAAGATGCATATCACAAGCGTTGATTCGGTTTGTTAAATGAATTTCTTTCAATTCATGTGGTACCCAAATATCAAGCTTTTTCACCAGTCCAAGACTTTTTATGTGATAATGAACGGTTGATTTTGGTATATTTAACTTCTCTCCTATCTCACGCTCAGTTACATAACGATCCAATTCGATTAATGCTTTGATTTGATCATCATCAACTTCATTTGGCCGACCTGAACGTGGCTCATCTTTAAGTGAAAAATCTCCAGAACGGAATTTGCGAAACCAATTTTGACACTGTCTTTCTTTTAAGGCTTTATCACCATACACATCACGTAACTTTTTAGCAACCTGCTCTGCGTTTTTTCCTTTACGGAAATAATAATATAAAATATGACGGAAATGCTCTTTTGTGGACTCCATATTAAAAAGGGCGCCAAACAAACAAATGTAAACAAAATTACGCGCACTTTTTTTCTAAAGCAAGCTAATAGTGACAACTAATAAATGTCAAAAGAAAAAATACAATTAAATAGTCACAAGCTGTTAAAAAAATTATAAACGCCGACTATATGAAAAATCCGCAATTACTTTTTGGGCAACCCAATAGTTGAAACAGGAATATATTTAGGAATACTCTACCTTGCTCTATAAAGAACATATGTGGGAACAACAGCATTAGAAATATAAATATATGTCGGGGCGTTGCCCGACAGTGGAATACCCTCTACCTTTACCTTCACTCTTATTTTTTCTGCATATTCGTTCTAAGACCCTTGCAATTAGGATTTTTTTTTGTGCTGAAATTCTATATTTATACCTATAAGTTCCGTAAATTTTTACCGATTGTGATGAAACTCAAGAGTTTCTTTGTCTATTTAAAGTATATGGGGTAAGTTTCAAGGAATATGATGAGGGAGAAAACACGGTAAATCGGTTTGGTTTGATATCTTCATGAACATTTTTTTTTGTCGATGGAAGTTTAATTTTCTTGTTGACAATAAGCGTCGTAACTTAAACATTTATCGACCAATTTTGATAAATCATGACTTTTCTTACTTGGCATTAAGATTTATGATCAAATGCAAGTAAAGGCATTTTACCAAAATGTAATATAAAAAATACGTTAAACTGTGAAAAACGGAAAAAAAAAGGGTAAATCTTAGATAACTTTTAAACAATCTCGTATTTTTTTGGTTGAAGTATAAACAAATATATATCATCTTAAAGCTTAAATCTTTTTCTTTCCAAAACCGTAAAGTAATCGAAAATCGGTTGAAAAATTACGACGTTGGGATTGTTGGAGTGCGCGCAGTACACGAAAAACGGGTTTTAAGCAATAACTTGAAAATTTCGCGGTGTTAAACAATTTTGAAACACATTATCGTGATGTACTCGTCAAGACCTACAACGTACCCTAGGTCCCTTGAAAAGTGTTTTGATTTTTTTTTTTTTTTTGTACTGTGTTATTTGCGATATGTTTATGTTTGCAAGCATAGCATAATAACAGCCTTCGTGTGACGTCACTGGTTCACATTTTAGATTTAACTTTTGTTTTCTGCGATTACGTTCAGTATTGGAAAATCTATACGAAAGTGGTCTATGTTATGATGCATACGAGATTGTGACTAAATAGTGCCAACCAGAATTGTACAGTGACGTCATATCAAAAATCCAAATTGCAGTGTGCACAAGATGAGATAATCCCAGTCGAAAAGCATGACAGCAAAAAAGTTCACGGCTTAAGTTTTATTTTTTTGTTCAAGCCATCGGGAAATCCCGAAGAATTATAGTTTAAATATAACAAGAGTGCAATTAGAACAAACAAAATTTCATGAAGTTTCTCTTAAATTGTCCTAAAACTCCACTGTAAACTTCTCTTAAATTAAACTAAACCTTAAATTCAAAAATATCTATAAATGTATATTTGTCTAAGCTTTAACACATATGTTATCTTGCATAAATGGATCATGTCTTGTATAAAAAAATGTTCCCTTTTAATAACAATAAAACGGTCATGGCTAATTTTAATCGAAAGGTGTAGAACTTTGCTAACAATGAACGGATATGATAATATTACTAAATATCGAGAGCAAAAAACGTGAAATTGTTAGAAAACAAAAACGAAAAAGATCAAAATTAATTTGTTTTCGTTTTTTGGAGCATGCCCGTATATTCGAATTTTTGTCTTTAATAATCAAAACTTCATATGGACTAATCCACACTTTCATTTTCAGGTATATTTTTCAGCAAATAATAAAAAGGTTTCTTTTATTATACTGATTTATTTTCATATCTCGAAAGTTAGATTTTGCAGTGGAAGACGTTAATAAATACAGTACCCTGCAAAAGTTTGGGGTCAGTTGAAAAATTTCATGTTTTTGTATTTGTCGCCTTATTTGTCGGTCTTGGACCGTTTTATTTTAAATGATACATTGAAAAAACATTATATATAAATGAACTACAAATAATATTCGCCAAAAATTGCGATTTTTCTTCGAAAAAAAAGAACAAGAATGAAAAACATCAAATCAGGTGGTTTTCATCAATATGGTTTCCTTTAGATTTGATAATGGCTGCACAGACTCTCGGTATTCGTTCGACTAATTTTTGAAGCGTTCGAACTTGTATTTGTTCCCAAGCCCTCTTCAGACACTCCCACAGGTGATTCGCGCTAGTTGGACGTAGTTTTCGCACCTCTCTATCCAGTTCATCCCACAACAGCTCAATGGGATTCGCGTCCGGCGACTGGGGTGGCCATTTCATGATTTTGAGTGCCCCAGCCGTTTCTTTGGATTTTAAGTAGTTAGTACACAACAAATATCGAAAGAAAAGCGTGCTCAAATCGTTATTTTACATAAAACTGGCCATTCCCAGCGACATATAGCAAAAATAGTGGGCGTTTCACAGAATGGAGTCTTCACAACCTTGAAAAGACACCCTGAAACTGGATGTTATGCAGACAAAAATCGAACGGGTCGACCCAAAAAGACCACAGAAAGTGATGATCGGCTGATACAAATGATAAGCAAGCGTTCTCGATTTAAAACAGTGCCAGATATCAGAGCTGATATCAATGAATCGTTGCCGAACCCAATCTCCGACACAACAGTGACACGTCGATTGCATAAAATCGGATTGTATGGTCGAGTTGCTGCCAAAAAACCATTACTGCGGCTACAAAATATTCGCAAAAGACTTAATTGGGCCAAAATACACGTTAAATGGTCGATTGACGAATGGAAAAAAGTGCTCTGGACGGATGAGTCCAAATTTGAAATTTTCAGGAGTAAACGGCGAGCGTACTGCCGCAGACAGCATGGTGAACGGCACAAACCTGAATGTGTAAAGCCCACAGTGAAGTTCGGAGGTGGTTCAGTGATGGTGTGGGGTTGTTTTTGCTACGACAGAGTTGGCGATTTGGTGAAAATCGACGGTATTATGCGAAAAGAACAGTATCACAAAATACTTCAGTACAACGCTATTCCGTCGGGTACCAGATTGATAGGAGAAGGATTTGTATATCAGCAAGACAACGATCCTAAACACACGTTAAAATTGTGTACTAACTACTTAAAATCCAAAGAAACAGCTGGGGCACTCAAAATCATGGAATAGCCACCCCAGTCGCCGGACGCGAATCCCATTGAGCTGTTGTGGGATGAACTGGATAGAGAGGTGCGAAAACTACGTCCAACTAGCGCGAATCACCTGTGGGAGTGTCTGAAGAGGGCTTGGGAACAAATACAAGTTCAAACGCTTCAAAAATTAGTCGAACGAATGGCGAGAGTCTGTGCAGCCATTATCAAATCTAAAGGAAACCATATTGATGAAAACCACCTGAATTGATGTTTTTCATTCTTCTTCTTTTTTTCGAAGAAAAATTGCAATTTTTGGCGAATATTATTTGTAGTTCATTTATATATAATGTTTTTTCAATGTATCATTTAAAATAAAACGGTCCAAGACCGACAAATAAGGCGACAAATACAAAAAACATGAAATTTTTCAACTGACCCCAAACTTTTGCAGGGTACTGTATAAGTTCCTATAAGTCCTACAAGGAGCCGGTGATAACTTTCGACAAAACTAACCTGAAAAGTTGACTCCGAAAAAAACTCCGAAACGTTAAAGTAAAAGCAACTTCAACACTGCTCTGTTTCCCATAATTTAAACGTTAATCCTAGATATGGCAATAAATCACAGCTGTGTATTCCCAGAAATCATCAACATTATTATCACTTGAGTACAGGAACAAACAAAAAAAAATTACTTTTTCTCTGGAATTTTTATAGCATTGCAATTAGCAATTGGTGTTGGTGTCTCCCAGCAGTTTATCAATATCTAGCCTAGCCGTTGAAATGAGCCAAAAGGTCATGCTCCAGTCGCTAGTCGCCATTCTCTGGAACCGAACCCATCCACTGCCTAGTTAGTCATTTCTTTGGCACTTTGGCAAAAATTTAGTTGCTCATTTGTATGTAAGACGGCAACTGGAGACACCACAAAAAAAAAGACCAAAGACCAAAGAGCTGAAATCAGGCATTATTCATTAGCCAGCATTCGATGGCTGTCCATTGGTTTTTAGGACACATACATCCCAACTCGTACCACTTCTAAAACAAGACTATTCACTGCTCTAGAAACAATATGCCAGGACCCACTCAGATGCGTGTGTCCTGTGAGGGATGGGCGGAGGTAAGCGTGTTTAATAGTCCCGCATTTAAAGACTGCGATGCCCGGGCTACGTTTTTATTGAACTCTTTGTATACGTAGCATATCTGACCATTGACCATTGACCACCATCGAGCCACCATTGCGCATTACCCTCCGATCCCTTTTTATTCTTAATTGACATACACATACTCACACACTGAAACACACACTCACACACACGCAATTTTATCAGTGGGAAAACTAATTTTGTAGGCGTATGGAAGTGTACACTGAAAAAAATCAGTGGTTTCGGTTTAATTCCAGTTAAACTACAAAATGTTATATATTTTGCAATTTATAGTTAATCGATTTGCATTAAAATAAAACAAAAAGTTTCATTTAAAAAAAAAAAAATTACATAAAAAAAATATATTTTCTAATCCTAAAAAGCAAGTATTTTATGCCAGGGAAAAAAACAAACAAAAATTTTTGAAAGGATTGTTTTAAATAAGGATAAATTTTAATTTTTATCAAAAAAATCTGGCGTAACTTTCTTATTTTTGACTTTAAAAATAAAAACTATAAGATAATATTTTAATGACCATTTTGATTAAAAAATTTCAAAATAACTTTTAGCATTAAAATTATGAAATAATAATTATATTAATTATTATGTATTTAAAAATTATAAAAAAAATATTTAAATGCAATTTTTCATTATAAAAATTGTAATAAAAATTGACATTTAAAAATAATTTTATAATTTTTATTATTTATTTAAAAATAATATTTCATACTATACCATATGTTGCTGATGAAATGATGTAAACTAACTGTATAAATTTCAATGGTTAGCTTTAAACAAAACATAAAAAAAAAAAATTATAAAAATAAAGCAAACTAAATAACTAATTTAAAAATTAAAAAATAACTTTTATATTTAAATTTGTATAATAAAAATTGGTCATTTAAATTTATAATTTTTATAATAAAATAAGAATTGTAATTATAAAAATTGTACTAAAAATTGGCATTTAAATATTATTTTATTATTTTTATTATTTATTTAAAACAATTTTTTAAACTATACCATGCTAAAATGATCTTATCTAACTCAGTAAATGTCAATGGTTAGCTTTAAGCATAACTTAAATAAAAAAATTAAAAATTTAAAAAACCCCCGAACTTAAGTAATTTTCATTTAAAAAGTAAAAAATAATAAAAGTAACTAATGTTAAAGTACCTAAGAATCTATTAATAATTCTAAAAAAAAATACGTCGCGTTGGGGGACACGCGAGGGCAGACGTCGTTGACGGTCGTATCTTACATGCAAGTTTTTTGAAGTAATTCTATGAAAGTTTTTGAAGTATTTTCTTAATTTTGTTTTTAAGTTAATCTTTGTTGCTTAATTAGACTATTTGTATTTAAATTGTTAGTTTAGGAGCGGTCCCCCAACGCGACGTATTCCATGCTGGGAGCTACGATGCCATAGACAGACAGACAGACAGACAGACAGACAAATTTTAAGCCAATCGGACAAAGTTGATGTTTTTAACTTCAAATGGCCATAACTTCTAAACGAGAAGAGATAGAGCAAAAATAACCTCAGATTCGAATCAGTGACGTCGTCAGTTACAATAGGACCAAATTTTAAGCCAATCGGACAAAGTTTATGTTTTTCTCCCCACTTTCACTCCCCACAACTTTTAAACGGCTCAACCGATTTTCATCAAACATGTCTAACAACACTCGCACATAAGTCACCTTTAATACAAAAAAAACTAAATTGAAATCACTGCATGCGTTCGGGAGCTACGATGCCATAGACAGACAGACAAACAAACAGACAGACAGACAGACACGTCAAACTTATAACACCCCTCTTTTTGCGTCGGGGTTAAAAATTATAAAAATAAAGCAAGCTAAATTACTAATTTTAAAATGGCAAAATAACTTTTAAATTTACATTTTTATAATAAAAATTTGTCATTTAAATTTTATTTTATAATTTTTATTATTAATTTCAAAAAGAGTTATTCTTTAAAGATTAAACAGTTTCGGAAGAAATTGAAAAATGTGTTGATATTTCTCCTATTCCTTCTACTATGAAAGGGAGCTCAGATTTCCTGAGTGTAATCAAAAAAAACCTAACTAATGTTCTTAGCTAGATATATTTTGTTGAAATAATATTTTTCCAGCATGTTGCCAAATTCCCTACTTTTTTTCTACTCCAAATAACTATTGCATTATATTTCAAACCCCTTTTTTTGAAATCAACCCTGAAACCGACATCTGCTATAAACAGTTGGCAGATAGCGGGGTAACGAAGGAAGCATCTACCAACATAAGAACAATAAAATTAACTGATTCCTTATACGCTCCTTATTCGTTTAAATTACAAGTTTCGGATACTTGTTTTACAGAAGGTACACAGTTATTCAAAAGAATATTTAGGAAGAACTAGTTCAAAATATTCAACAAATTTTAATAGTAATCTTTTTCGAGCTTAAAGATTTTTTTTTACATCTGTCCCGATTCTATACGAAGAAATTTTCGGAACTTAAGATTTTAGTGCAGGGATGATAGATTACACCAGCCCACAAATTTAAAAAATTTTCGGTGTCCGAAAATGAAGACCAAAAAATTTGGAATAGAACGGATTTTTAGATATTTAAAAACATGCATTTCCATCCAGTTTTTGTAAATATCTCCAAGCCCGTTCAAGGAAAAAGTTTTTGGATTTCCTTTTCAGTTTTAGTGTGCTACTTTACTACGGAAACGAGTAAAGCATGTTGAGGATACATTTTTCTGTAAACTAGTGTTATTAGAACTTCAATACTTTCTGCAGGCTTTTCTTTCTAAGAAAATATGAAACTGAAGAACTAAAATAATAATAGCAGAAAATAATGGTTTGGCATCTTCCACAAAGCATTGGGTTCTTAAGATCAATATCTTTTCAGCATCTCTTGCGCCAGATGCTGCAGACATCTTCCACAAAGCTATTCAGTTGAACATTCCAGAAGAACTAATTCAGAATCTTCAAAGTTTCAAGCAATTTTCCTTAGAGCTAGTCCGATGGTCTACGAAGAAGTATTCGGAACTCAAGATTTCAAGGTACACAGACGCTACCCACAAATCTTAGAGTTCTTAAGATCAATTTCATTCTATCATTTTTTGCTCCAGATGCTGCATACTTTAGTTGAGTTAAGTCTTACTAAAATTTCACTTCCTATGATGATCATTTAAACTATAGGAATTTTTATTTAAATTATTATTATATTCTATTATTATATTAAAAGAGTAAATTTATGTAAAGGCGAGGCCCATTTGGTCTAGAGTATTTCTACTTAGAATTTCGAGAATTTTTGGGTATTTATTTTCGCAAAATTAGAAATAAAAATAATTTGAATCTCAGCATTTAAATTAATCTTTTTTACAACGAGTGTTTAATAATCTTTGAAATCACTGCTCAATATAATTCTACAGACTCTGAAGTTCTCTTCAACCATTCTCAAGATTCACATATTACAAATTTTAATTTAAACAGTTTTGAAATACGAATTTTAATCTCAATATTAGAAAAATGGATCCTGGCATACCTGTGCTTCTCTACAGCGCTGAAGCATGGACATTATTATCATCCGATAAGGCGATTTTAGGGGCTTTCGAGAAAAAAATCCTTCGACGTATCTTTGCACCGATAAGTGTGGATAGTGACTTACGTATTCGAGTGAACCACGAGCTATATGAGCCAAACGGTGGCACTGATCTAGTTCGTAGCATACAAAAACAACGTCTTCGCTGACTACGTCATGTTGCACGAATGGATGATAATGCTCCAGCCAAAAAGGTATTCAAGCGGAGATCACTGGAAGCTGAACGTCGACAGGGACGCCTGCCTCTGCGATAGGAAGATCAGGCAGCGGACGATCTTCGTAGCCTGGGGATTGTCAATTGGCAATCAAGCATAAGACAGAAACCGCTGGTGTAAGATAATTTCCGCGGCCAGGACCGATAACCATTTGTAATGGCCACAATAGTAGTAGTAGATTTGAAAAAACCGGTATTTAAAATAAATGTTAATGCCTATTAGATAACAACGACCCCTTGAGAAATTCCTGTGAGAGAGCAATCTCAAAAAACCTCAAACTACCACTTTAAACTCTCGTTGCGACTAACCTTATTCCGCATGAATTTTTTCGCTCAGTGCAGCTATTTAAGGATGTGTGTACGTGAAAGTGCCTCCGCCATTGCCTTTGCATTGGTCCTGTGCCAGTGACTGTGCCTACTGATAAGCATTTCATGTCACATCCTTAAGGGCTTGACTGCTCAGACTTGAGAGTTCGCATGAAGTTCAGAGTACGCTCAATTGCCGCTTTCGCCTCGCCTCGCACTCTCACTCTCACTCTTGCTCCTGCTCTCACTGTCATCGTTACTGTCACCGTCAGGAGCGCTTAAGATTGCTTTCAACGTCCTTAATTGCTTTTTTTTCTGCTTTCTGTTAAATGTGTGTGTGTGCGCATGTATGTATGTATCTGTATGTGTATCTGTGTGTGTGTGTAAGCATGTTGCCATTCTTTTGATGTGCCATGTTGTGAGCTTTTGTCATGGACGTGTTTCATGGTGCGTCCCATTTTCGCAGGAAGCGTTATTTCAATTTCCGCCTTTCCGCTTTCCTTTTCACCAAACAGACCAAACACGCCATTATTGTTTGACGTGTCAGTGTTAATGAGTCATTGTCCATTAAGTTTGTTCATTTCAAACGGGCAATTAAATTCGACTTTATTGTACTACTTCACATTTTCTTCTCTGACCGAAACGAATCTGTCCTGTCCTGTCGGTCAGTGCTCTCCCCCACTCTCACATTCTTTTTTTTCCCTACCCCCATCTTTGACATTTGCCAAATCCAAGCAGCTATGCTTCAATGATTGAACAAAACACATCGTTTTTAGTGTATGTACATCTACTAACATACATATAGATGTATCCTAAATTCACATATGTTGCACACCCATCAATCCTGCATCAAAAACTGGTCAAAACTCATATGCCGTACATGTCCTTATATAGGTTCATATATGAAACATGTGCACGGACCGGACATGGACTGGACTCGTTAATTTCAAAATGGACCCAAAAATATGTTTAATAAAAGCAGATATCTTCAATTAAAAGGATAGCCGACTTAAAAAAAGTTGAAATTCATAATACAATAATTCTTATACTTAGCTCGAGAGCTTCAAGTACCCCCTCGATAGACCCCATACTAAATTACATTTCCCACTAAATTTAAAAAGTTTAGATCTAATGTTTTAAATTGATTTGGCCGCGAATTCCGTAAAAACAAAAAAAAAACAAAACGTTCAATTTTATTCGGATTTGTTTTTGCGTGCTTCAAAATTTAAAATACAATAATTCTTATAATAATAAGTTCGAGAACTCCACACTAAATGACATTTGACATTAAGTTTTAAAATTTTTTGACAAAAGCAATTTTGATTTAGATCTAATGTTTTAAATTGATTTGGTCACGATTTCCATAAAAGCAGCACAAATGTTGTATTCCAAAAAAATATACAAAATTTCGGCTGTGCTCCGGAGTACGAAGAAAAAACAAAACAATTTCATTCGGATTCGTTTTTGAGTGCTCCAATAAACATATCCATATTTATATTGTATTTCCCTTGCTCATTGTTAGCACCGCCTTTCGAGGGAAATTATCTACGATTACCCTATTCCTATTATTAGGGACATTTTTATATGCTATACATAGATCCTATAAATATCCGGTTTGAGTTGTGCATGTTATTTTAGATTGATTTAAAAAAAAATATAGTTTAAAATATTAATCAGTAACTATTTAACTTGAAATTGTCATAAATAAAATCTTATTCAAAAGAAAATCCAAAAAAAAATGGCGTACGCAAAGTCCGGCATGGACGACTTTGGGATACCCTGTACCACTAGCTTGAAATAAAATCCGGTTGGTTCATAAAAAACCAAAAACAGAAGAATCTTTAAGCAAACATTTTTTTGACCGATCGTTCCTATGGAAGCTATATGATATAGTCAACCGATTTCTATAATTTTTGACACAGTACTTTAATACTTTAAAAAAGATCTGAAGCCCGAATTGAGTTCAAATATCTTTACAAACAAACGAAAAACAACGAATTTTGTATAGGAAACGTTCTTTTGGACCGATTTCTCCTATGGGCGCTATATGATATAGTTTACCGATTTTGATTAAATTTAGTACAGTGCTGAAATTTGATTTCAATATCTTCACAAACAAAATACAACAAATTTTGTTCAAAAATCGATTTTTTGGAAGATCGGCCCTATGGGACCTATAATATATAGTCAACCGATTTTGTTCAAATTTGGTACATTGCTTAAGTACTCTAAAAAACTTCAAAGCGCCAAATCTGATTTCGATATCTTTATTAAAAAACGAAATATAGCGAATTTTAAAAAAAAAAAAAGTTATTTTGACCGATTCCTCCAATGAGAGCTATATGATATAGTCTTCCGATTTTGTTAAAATTTGGCACAATGCTTGGGTTCTCTAAAAAACTTCTGAATACCAAATCTAGTTACAATATCATTATTAAAAAATTAAATATAACGAGTTTTGTATAAAAAAGTTATTTTGGCCGATCGATCCGATGGGAGCTCTATGATATAGTCAACCGATTTTGATCAAATTTGGTACAGAGCTTGACAACTATAAAAAACGTTCGAATGCCAAAGTTGGTTACGATATCTTCATAAACAAACGAATTATTCATCTAAAACTTTTTTTTTTCGAGGTCGTCTGAAACACTCCTATAGGAGCTATATAATTTAACCCCGATATCAAAAAAGTAAAATAAATTTTTCCCCTATGGAGTAATATGGTATCTAATGTGAAAGTTTGGTTATGCTAGCTCTTACCATCTCTGAGATCTAGGCGTTTAAACGGACAGACGGACATGGCTATATCGACTTCTCTAGTCACCCTGATCATATTTTAGGTAACTTTGGGGTGTCTCTGAAGACTCCTTCTTGCACAAACTTAATATACCCTTTGTACCATACGTTACAGGGTATAAAAATATCCAAAATTGATTAAATTAACTTTTAAGCTATTTACTAATTCGTTTTAATTCCTCTTGCAACAAAACATTCCATTTCAAACTACATAAAAACTTCATTTTGGTAAAATAAAGAGCAGCAAACATTCTGATTCAAAACAAATCCAAATAAAGTTTTCGGATTCCATTTAAGGACCGTTGGTAAACATTACATTAGCGGTCAGGTCAGCCCAACGGTCTCACTTGCTCTGGCTAAACAATTTTAATTAAGTTAGAGTTAATTTCTATAACGTAAATATGTAATAAGTAAATATGCATTAGTTGCATTAAAAAAAAATCCAATTCAGTGCAAACACAAAAAATAAATACCACATTTAAAATTTAGCCGAAAAAAGTACAAAAATAATAAAAAAAAAATTTATATTTACTTTTTAACAATTTATGCACTTTTCCTGATATTTGATTCCAAAGTCACATAAAATGACAGGCCGATATTTTGAGTGTTAAAAAATCCTGTCCGAGAATCCGTCTTCTTATCTTCTCTGACCTTGCTGCCTTATAATGTAAGAAATGAGAAAGCTAGATACACAAAGATTAGATCATGCCCAGCAGAGGCGTTAAATGTGATCCTGAATTTGATTCCGATTGACATCCAATTAAAACTAACTGCAGCAAACACGGCCACCAGAATCAAAGAAACTGGACTCTGGAGGACTAGTACCTTCGGACATGGCAGCATTCTGAAGGGACTTCAAGAAGAGGTTCGACGTCAGATTCCCGACGCGAAAGGAGTGGGATATGAACAGGGTAATAAGAGCAGACGCAGCTGCAATCTATACTGACGGATCCAAGATGGATCGCGGTGTAGGAGCAGGGGTCTACTCGGACGAACTCGAAGTATCTCTCTCCTATCGCCTAGGCAACAGAAACAGCATCTTCCAGGCGGAAGTCTTTGGCATCAGAGAAGCATGTAAGGTGCTGAATAATAATCCGAGTCAGCTGGCGGAGGTGTGTATATTCTCCGACAGTCAAGCAGCTTTGCTGGCGATCAAATAGCCAACCGTAAACTCAGAAATCATCAAACAATGCAAAGAAGATCTAAATGCCCTTGCAAGCAGAATGAACATCGCTCTCGTATGGGTTCCCGGACATAGGAACGTATACGGGAATGAAAAAGCTGATGAACTAGCGAGAAAAGGAGCATTAGATGGCGAAGCAGCGGAGGTAGCTGTCAAATACCCACTCAGCGCTATCAAGAGAGAACTTCTTCTGCGAGCTCAGGACAAGGCTGAAACCAGATGGAAAAATATTGGCACTTGCAAGATTGCAAGAAATTTGACCGCGATACGACAAGCGTAGAACGGCCGAACTGCTAAGCAAGCCAAGAACAATAATCTTCAGAATAGCATCGCCAATAACCGGACATTGGCCGTTAGGAGACCATGCAAAGAAAATGGGCTGGCCCTACAACGTCAGATGCCGAAGCTGTGACCAGGAGAACACAGAGAGACAGTTCACCATTATTTATGTGAGTGCCCACGATTGGGGTCCTTACGCCACAGAGCACTAGGAAGCTTCGCGTTAGGAAGCCTACGAGACTTGGCAGAAACGAACTTAGACGAAATCAGCAGGTTTATTATCGGATCGAGATGGTTTGAGTAAACCGAACATCAGTGGTTCCCATAAGTGGTGTAACAAAATGGCGCATTAGCGCTAATTGAGTTTGAATATGTTGTCAACCAACCAGATACACAAAAAATGCATTGTTGTAACGATTATAATTTTTAAAATAAAAATCATAAATTTACTATTTGTTGTTGTTTTTCAGTAAATTGAAAAACTTACTTTTATTTTTTGATCCAAAGATAAAAATTACGTCATAAGGATATGAAAGTAAGAGTAAAAGAACAAAAGATAAATCTTATTCTCAAGCTGCATTCAATACATTTTGAGTTAGCTATGAGATAATTAAGTTATGCGTCAAAGCTTGGAGAAGTTTTGATCTATTTTTAGAGTCGGAAAGCTTAAATTAAAGTTAGAGGAATACGTTTAGGTAAACTTACATTTAGTCTTATTATAGAAGTTAAAAAAGTAAGAAACAAAAATTAAATAAAGATAAAACTCAAACTAAACCAACTCAATGATTAATATATTAAAAAAGATTAAAACCAACTCAAAAAAAAAAATATTAATTTAAATGCATTTTTTTAAAGCCTCCAATATATATAAATACTTTTCCGTGTTTAAAATAAAAATCAAAGAAGAATTTGTTTTTTCTATTCAAAATAATAATGCTACCCCAATTTGTGTTGAAATAAAAAATTCAACGTTAATATATTTTGAACAAGGTGAAATATGTTTTAATATTTTCCGTGGAAACTTCAAATGTTCTTGACGGATTAATATTAGCGATCTCACCAAATCAAGATTAAGTTTAAATAACTTTCAAACCACGAAGCGGCTCAACATTTTAGAAACCATTTGAAATTTCATTTTTATAAAACTTTTTACGTATAGACCAGTTCGAAACTAAGCTGACACAAATTTAAAAAATTGACAGTCAGTTCAAATTAGCGATTCCCTGTACCCTTTTTCCCAATATTTTTACACGATTTTATTCCATTTAGTACGATTCAAAATTTCTTAGGCTTAAATTTTATTCGTCAGATTTAGTTTTTGCGAAATTTGTTGATATCACAAATTTAGAGGTATTCACTTTTTGTGGATACAAGCAAATTTGAAATCTGTTAATATTTTGTGAAGTATCATCTGCTTGATAAAAACATTTTTTATAGGCAAATTTTTTTTTCCAACGTTACATTAAATTTAATTTTTAATTCATTTAGCTTTTTATATTTTCTTAAATATTTGAAACTAAAACGTAAAACCATTTCCTTGGCTTTTTTCCTTAATTTTAATAGGTTTTGAAGATAAGGAACCAATCGCCTATTTTTTTACACGGTTTTTTCTAGAACCAATCTGCCGTGTAAAACGGAGTTAGGTGAACATACAAATCCACATCATGTTGCCCCGTGTAAAAATGTCGCTGTTTTGAGCTATACTATATCGATCTTTATTAAAATTGATTATTATTTTCAGAATTTATAGCTGTAAATATTCGTACTGAACCAGGTGTTGATGGTTTCATAGCAAATTTTTAAAGTTTTTAAAATTTTAGGTATATAAAAATTAATAATTCAAAATATTCTTTTAAATGCCTAACTGCATGTTCCAAACGAATATTCTTTCAATCAGTTTGTATTTGTTTATTTACCTAAAATTGTTCAGAAATTCTTTTTAAAAACTATGAGTAGAACCTTAATTGTTTATTATATTGCTCCTCAATTTGCCTACAATTAAAACACATCTTTGGTTCTTTCATGGCGTTTTAATGGACTATAAAAGGCAATAAAGTTTGAACTTAAAGTGCCATTAACAACGATTATTATATAACCGCATCCTCGCTTAGTCCTAAATATTGGCCCACTTAGAATTGCACATTTATTTTGATTTAATGCATTTCAATATATTGCTTAAAAAAAATATATGCACTTACCTGCAAAAATGTATTTTTTGCTTGATTTTATTATTGATAAATTCAAATGTTATCGATTAGGCAACAAGTATTGCAAAATACGTAACTTAAGTATTGTAAAATATAGTTGTAAATGCGCGCAAAGCAAAACAGCAAAAAAAAACGTCACTATTTGCACTCATATTAAAAAAAAAACAAAAAAAACATTAAAGCAGAACAAGCTGCACTTGAGCGCCATTAAAATAAAGATTAGCCGCGCCGTTTACACGCATTGACTTTAATGCGCAAAGAGGATCACAAAGAAACCAAAGAGAGCAATCTTTGCTCTCCACACACACACACACTTACACTAGTGTAAAATTAACTGCACTTAAAAAACTAAACAAAAATTATAAAAAAGTGCGCACCTGTTCACACGCACACAGCACCACATTAGTAATTGCGATTGGCCTTTCTTTTCGCACTTTTGATAGCCAGCTTTGTAGCTCACTTTATTAATTTGCATTTAATTATATATATATGTATAAATAATTACGCGTATTTGCAAATCAATTAAAATAGTTGCTAATAATTCTAATAACTGATAAAACACAATTTGCACATTTTTGTAACAAGTAAACTAATTAATTTATTATAAACTACAGAGCGTAACTGTTCACCTCAAGTTTCAATAATTTACTGCATTTTGACTCTCTTTTTGCTAGGGTGACCAGCTTACCCGCAAGGAGACATTATTTTTTGAAATTGTTCATAAATGAACCAACAGAGAAGAACTATCGTATAATATACAGTAGGAATAAAAAATATGAACAAAAAAATAACAACAACAACAATCCTTTTTTATTTTATATCAATTTACTTTATTTTAACCACAAAGGGCCTATCCTTGGCCTAAGTGAGTTGGGATGTTGGTCCCAACTGCCGCCCTAACCTAACCTACTTTATTTTATTTAATTAGTTCAAGGCCCTGGTAGCCACGGCTTACTATTTGTAATTGTTAGTTTTATCTTTTAAGTACATATAGGGTAGCTTTACAAATATTAGGTATATGAAAAAGTTCGGTTACAAATTGTCGCTAGATAACTCTTAAATGTAATATCTTTGGTAATATAAATTGCAAGAAGCCGAGCTATAGCTTGTTTGAAAGATGGCATTTTATACTTTGTTTTCTTAGAGCACACTATTAAAATCGCATTGCTCTGTAAAAAGTTATATACGTTCAAAAAATACTGAATATTTGGAACATTTTCGTCACATTTTTCTTTTCAATTATAAAAAAGTACTAATGCGTCGCAGTTTGCTGAAAAGGTTTGCGAAGTTTACGGAGACAATACTGTAACTAGAAAAACGGCAACGAAGTGGTCGCTTTCGATCTGATATTTTGATGTTAAAGATGCATCTCGCTTTGGTGTACCAATCACTGTAAAAGTTGATCCAGACCGGAACAAAAGCAGCATGGACATTGCTAGGGAACTAGGCAATCATAACCAAAAAGTTACCAACCATTTGAAGGAGGCTGTATACATAAAGAAGCTCGATATTTGGGTGCCTCATGAATTAACAGCAATCAATTAAGAACGACAATATTGAGCGCAAAAGATCATGGTCGAAGGATTGACACCAAGATAAGTAATGCTGTGCATCCGGTGCGATTGGAAAGGAATTGCTCATTATGAGCTTCCACAAAAAAGTGTTTTCTTTTGGGTCAAATTTGTAATCGAGCTTTTTCGTATACCTAATGTAAATAAAAAAAATGGCTACCCTAGGAGAACCAGCGTTTGTCGGTCTAGAAGAGGTGGCCAGGCTGCAAGTTGGTCGTCTACTCAATTTCGCCAAAAAAGTAAAATTTTTAACCAACCATCACTTCGCGTAATAACCTCTAATCTGGCACAGCTAAGGACCAAAAGGTCTATACTAGGCTGTACTCTGTTGTGTGGCCAGCCAGTGTAACCTAGCCTAAACTAATGTAAATAAATATTTAATTTAATTAAAATATAAAAAATGTTGTTTTTTTTTTTAAGTGGAAACACCAAAGTTCCGCTTTTGACAAATTTTTCGTGAAATTCACCCGTAACGTTGGTTAAATAGTCTTTATGCTCTATCATGGCGTCAATTGAAAATTAATCGTACGTTAAAAATCGTGGGCTTAATGTGTTAACTGAATTATATCTGACAGATTTCTACCAACAATAATTCCGCACCCAAAATCCGTATTTGCTGGGTGACCTCAACTGGTCTCTAAAAAAACTTAATTATCTAAGATGGTTCTAGTCTAGTAAGAAAAATCTATTGTCGTCAAATAAGGATGCCCAGAAGGGCATCTACTGCCATGAGTATGTATGGAGAGGATTTCTCCTTTATTGCATAGAATATACATTTGTTAAAATCTATGATGCCCATCTTGCTAAGGTGCTTAGCCTGTAGTGTTCCGTAGGAAACCCAGTTTGTATCCAGAAGGCCCAGTTTATGATTTTAGATAATAGAATATGTCAACGTCATTTTTGTTTTTGAGAGTTTCTGGCAATTCGACCCATTCCCCTTGCGGACACCCAAAGAGCAGACTTTTTAATCTAGTTCTTGCTTTGATTGACAATGTCATTAATTTTAAGTAGTTCTATATCCGGAACTATCTTTTTATGCGTTGTGTCCAAAACTCTAGGCACAAACCGAATTGGAGTTTAAGTAACTTAGCCCCCTACCCTAAGCCCGAATCCTAATTGTGAAACTTTTTAATCAAAATAGAAGACACATCTTATAATGTGATTTATAACTCTTGGGCCAGTTGCCTAATTTGGACAGTATGACACATTGAATATTGGCACGGTTTGTTTTTATATACACATGGGTATGTAGTACATACAAATGTAATACATATGTATACATATACATATGCATATACTCAATGAAGTCACATAAATCACCCATATGCTTCCCTGACCGCCTCTTAAGTTCAGAACCATAGTAACACGCGCACAAAGACACACACATATGAATGGTGTATGGGGCTAGACGAAGTCTGAATACCCTACATATGTTATAGCAATTAACTACTATAAGTCGAAAGAGCTTGAGACCTTGGGTAGCAGGTGCGTTATTAAGTTTTTGCTCCGCGTTCCGCAAAGCTGTGTATAATTTAAATTATAATTTTTAAAATACAGAATTTTCGGCAATAGTCCTAGAGTTTCCAAATTCATTTTGAGGTATAAAAAAAATAGTCTATGGAAAAATATCTAATTTAAAAGGATTTTGAAAGTGCGAGTTTCAAATTTCCAGCGGACTTCGAAGTTACAGCAGATCACGAAATTTGCGAGTATAATCTTATTTAAATTATAATACAAAGGTTCTGGCAATAATCCTAAAGTTTCCAAATTCAATTTAGACCAATCAATCAAACAAAAAAAAAAATAAATCTTTGAAAAAATATCTTATTTATAAGGACTTCGAAAGTGGTTTTCGAGATCTGCGGTTTCGAAACTTGCAAATGTGCGGAAATTTTGACGTTTCCCAAAGCTAATTTTAATTATAATTTTCAAAATACTGAAGGTTATGCAATTATCCTAGAGTTTTGGAATTCATTTTAAGGTACACGTAACCCTACTATAACGCGGGAATAGGTTCCCAAAAAATGCCGCGTTGTAAGAAATCGTGTTGTACGGGCTATGAGCGCCATACAAAAATCAGAGTTTGGTTCCAAATTAAAAAATTTTTTAATAATAAAATTCGATTAATAAGATTTCTTTTATTTAAACAAAAACAAAATAAAATTTCAATTCTACGTAACATATTCAAATTAAATTAACAAATTGAAGTAAAAATAGAACCATTACTTCGTACTCCTCCTTATCACTTAGTATGATATGTCTCGAACGTTTTGTTCATACTAGTTCAAAATCTGAGCTTGATCCACTATCAGATTCGGGCATTCTTTTATCGATTATTGGTTTGAAAAAATCTTCTAATGAAGTTAGCTTGTTCTTTTTTCGTAAATCTAGGTAAATTTCTTGATAGGGAGGCTGTTTTGAAGATTTCGTTTTAATATTTCCCTTATTTAAAACTTTCTCGATACTTTTTAGTGAAAAGCTACAAATTGATAGTTGTCTTGATCGATAGACGTTTGTCCTATTTCCTTTAAATAATTAAATATTTTTAGTGCTTTATGCTTAATTACATTCCCATCTAAAGGCAATCGTTTTTTCCTCATATTCATTTTCTTAATTTTCATTATTATTTTTGGTCTAGGAAGAGCAGTTATTTTCGTGACTGCAGAGGATCCAGATTCTACCGAACTGCAAATTTTTCTTTCGGTTTTTTTTAATAGTTCTTATTGGTGACTCATTTAAGTTAAATATCTAGCAATATCAATTACCCTCTCTTGGTTTTGAGGTCAGCCCAAAATTTGTATTTTTAAATTTATGGATACAAATCTAACATACAACCCAGCAACAAAAATTAATTGTGAGGGTTGCCCAGTTCGTAAAAATTTTATTGTAGGAGTAGCGTTGTAAGAAAATTTCCGCATTTTGGGAACCGCATTGTAGCGAAAACGCGTTATAAAAACCCGCGTTTTAGGAGGGTTACCTGTATACGAAATTTGCGACGTTACCCAAATCTAATTTAAATTATAGTTTTCAAGATACAGAAGTTCTAGCTATAATCCTAAAAATATCTTATTTGGAAGGATTTTGAAAGTGTGGGTTCGGAAACAGATCTCGAAATTCGCGAATGCGCAAGTTTTGATGTTTCCCAAAGCTAATTATAATTGTCTGTATTTCTATAACTCAAGCATGGATCGCCCGATTTGCTCGAAATTTTTTTTTGTTGCATTCTTCCCATACAAGAAATCGGTAAAATCTCAAATTTTCATACTTTTAGTATATTAAAAATTATAATACATTTATGTCAGAATCGGATCAGGCGGTATAAATTTGATAAACATTTAGAAGGGCCAAAGTACCTAATGAGACTTTCTGGACTACGAAACGACAGGATCGACTCTCCTTTTTCCATTCAATTAATAGGCATAAACGTTATGGCTAACCTAATATGACTGTTCTTACGTGTAGAGTATAATTAAGCTTATACAGTGTATAAAATTGCATACATATATGAGCCTGTACGTACACACATATGTATTTATGTATATAGTATATATATAAACACACATATTTATATATGTATGTGAAACATGGGAACATTAATAATTAACAAACTTAATTCAAATGATAAATTTTTTGTTAGCAAACAAAGAAAGAAAGACACAAGAGATAAGTTCGTTTAATATTTATGACAAGCTGCCTCCTAAGAATGGAACGGAACGTAGTAACCATATTAAGATACATACGACAATATGGGGCACATGGCTCGGGAAATGCCCTTGGCACTTGACACTGGCTCTTGCGGCAATCGCAAAGGGGGCCGCCGGGCCATAGCCCAGGGAGCGAGCAGGGAACCATTCTATGCCCTATTGTCAGTGATTTACGACCTCCCCAATCATTTTGGACGTGGCAAAGTAACTCGAGAAGTTCAGATACATACAATCATAATTCGTCATTGTATTTGATTTTATTTCGGCGTTATTTATTTGAATTATTTATTTCCTAGCACACACACACACACACACATACTCAGTGTATATAAATATGCATGTATGTTATATGCGTGAGAGTGCGTGTGTGTTAATTTTTGTCCAACTTCTTGCATTAGGTAAGCACGCCCAAATCTTTTGACATTTTGTACATACATATGCAAGAAGTATATAAGCGAGGGTTAGCTAAAAAGTTATTGGTTTAGCAAAGAGCAGGCGAGGTTATAGCGGATTTACTCCTTGAATGAGTATATACATTGTGACAAAAATGAAAGTTTCTGCGATATTTATGACGTGGTGCATCATGAATACGTTCCAAAGGGACAAACTATCAATAAGGAGTATTATGTGACTGTTTTGAGGCGTTTGCGTAAGCGGGTCCGTCGCATTCGGCTGGAATTGTGGGAAGACAAATACTCCATACTGACCATAAAACAGAATACGACGACGAGAAAGCTAAACGCCAATCCCGGCCAAGGTCTATAAAAGATGTTTCGTAGATTGGATTATGATCAGTATAGAACACAACCCAATCCAATCCACAAATACTTCAAATTTATTTATATATGTCGGGACGGCGCGAACGCCATTCCCGGCTAACAAAAATTACACGAACGAGTTATTCACATTAGGAATAATCGCAGAGGTCAACTCAACCGAAGTGCAATGGCCAAGTCTCGCTCCGGAGGAACCGCCTTAGTGATCACGGTTAACCTCTACGCCAGGTAAGTATGCTTTCATCAGCTATTAAGTGAATACTCCTAATGTTTTTTGCGTGAAGCAGTTGTGAATTGTAATGTAAGAGTGCATAAATATTAACGAAATATGCGCTAAAGTATGCTACAACTTTTATTAATTTTTATTATCCTTGTAGCATACTTTTGTATACTTAACTACATTTTGAATCAAAGTCTAGTTTAATCACAAAATTGGAAGAACTAGAATGGCATTTTTAGTAACAAATTGGAAATTCAAACAAATTCGGAATATTTGTATATCCAATCCGATATTTTAGAACATGGAAAATTTCGAACGATACGATACGAAATATTCGATACAGATGCTTATTATAAAAACTAGTACTTAAAATATAATACCTATATTTCGTGCTCATTGCCAAATATTTAGTGCCGATATTTTGGTCCTCGATTTAATACCAATTTTTCTAATATCGGTATCGAATTTAATTTATTACTGCTGTGTGACAAAAGTATTTTATTGAGATCTATTTATTTATCTATTGGAGGAGTACAACTAAGAACAGTTTACCTTATTTTATAGAAAAAAAGTAAATTTATTTAGAAAAGCAAAATAGTAATACTAACAACTTTTCAATGATATCCACCTTCCACATAATATAGGATTGTTCAAGGTTGCTCAAAGTGGCAAGTCAAGATAACTTAATATAAAAGAAGTAATACATTGAATAGACCGTTCAAAAGAGAGGAAATTATAAAAGTTATAATAATTAGAGCTTAAGACGCGGAAAGGATCATGTAAAGCTTAATTAGATCTACAAAATTGTAAGGCTAAAGGTCGAAAATTACGAGTTACGCTAGAAGGTATGACAAAAGTTACTTTGCTAAGAAGTACATTGGAATCGATAAGACCGAGTAACAGCTTATGCAAGAAGCACACGCCATGGCATGTTCTGCGATGATTTAAGGATGCCAATTTTATAAGGCGAAGTCTATCAGAATATGGCGGTAGTCGGATGTTTGGGTCTCAGTTTAAGCCACGCTTGAAGATATGAAATGATATTAGATGATTTGTTTAGTTGTTAATTAGTTTTTGCAATATTGTATATTTCGATGTCGATATTTTGATCGTCGATGTATCATTGATTTAATACCCATTTTTCGAACATCGGTATCGATTTTGATTTATTATTGCCGCGTTAGCAAGACTTTTATGATTCTTACCATCGCAAATGGTTAAAACTCTAGAGGACTGAGTCAATACTTTTGTTTATTTGCTTTGCTTAGATGTTCCTATCCTCCTTATGTCTATCTTTGACCACGCCTAATAGTTATGCTTTTATCACTCACTTCATTTTAGGTAAAAATTCGTTAAAAAAAACTTACACCCGATATATCGATTCAATATTATTTTCGTAAGTCTGAGATTACATTCTTCTGGGTCAAATCGAAGTCACAGTTGTTTATTTTTTAAATAAAGCTTAAAAATATTTGTGGCACTATTTCCTATATAAAGGGTGATTCATTAAGACCTTTTTTTTTTCACAGGGATTTTCGTGTGGATCACGCGTAATCCATGACAGCTGTAAAAGGCAAAGTGGTTCAGTATTCATTGGCTAGTCATCATGCAAAGACTAACACCCGAACAACGTTTACAAATTGTACAATTGTACTAGGAAAATCTGCGATCTGCAAAGAATGTTTTTCGTGCGCTGAGATCGATTTATGGTCAACATAATCGACCCACCGAACCCACAACTCGTAGCACCATTACCAAATTTGATATCCAGTATTCATTGTTTGATGATACACGACCAAATCGACCACATCCAGCACGTAACGAAGAGAATATAGCGGCGGTAGCTGACAGTGTTCACGATGACCGCGAGGAATCGATTCGGCGCCGATCGCAACAACTTGGCCTGTCGTATTCAACCACCTTGCGGATTTTACATTTGGTTCTCGGCTTGACAGCATACAAAATTCAACTCAGGCAAGAATTGAAGCCGAATGACCTTCCTGTACGTCGCCGGTAAGAGTGATGAAGAATAAGCAAAATTGCCGTATTTGGGGAGAAGATCAACACGAAGAGGTTCACCAGCTGCCATTACATCCAAGAAAAACAACGGTTTGGTGCGGTCTGAGGGCTGGTGGAATCATTGGTCCGTATTTTTTTTAAATGAGCAAGGTGCGAACGTTACCATCAATGGCGCACGCTATTGTTGCCCGTGATCTCGACGACATTTGGTTCCAACAGGATGGCGCTCCGGTCCACATTGCCAATGAAACAATGGAGCGATTAATTTCACGTACGGGACCCGTACCTTGGCCGTCAAGATCGTGCGATATCACACCGCTCAACTTTTTTCTTTGGGGTTACGTAAAGTCAAAAGTTTAAATGGACAAACCAGCAACGATTGAGGCCTGTGAAGCCAACATTACTCGTGTTATTGGCCAAATACCAGTGGAAATGCTTGAACGAGTCATGGAAAATTGGACCTTTAGGATGGACCATTTAAAACGCAGTTGCGGCCAACATTTGAACGAGATTGTTTTTAAATATGCCATAAAATATCCTTTCGAAATCATAAATAAAGATCCCATCATTCCTTTGCAATTACCAAATCATTAAAAAAAAAGGTCTTAATGAATCATCAATATGTGTGTTCAGAATTACGATTTACGTGATACTTTTGTAAAAATTTTGTCAAATTAAAATTGATAAAAAAGGTCAGAAATTATCCAAAGAATGTCCGTAGACCCCTTCATCCAAACTTTCAGATTAGCCCTTATTACTCCATAGGAGACAAGTTACTACTTACTTAGTTAATACTCTTTTGATATCGGGTTTACTTAAAAATTGATTTTTTTCCCCAAAATACCATTCATTAACGGCTTATGTCATGATTTTCTTGCCATTTGTAAAATTTTTGCAAATAAATTCCGAATTTGTTCTCTATATTGGAATATTATATATTTCTATACATAGCTGCCAAATGTGCTGCCTTAAGACTCAGAAATCTCGCGCATCTCATTTATGGATTTTTTTCACTTTTTCTTTGTTAGACACTTTTCATTTAATGTCTCAGGCCTCGTCAACAGAAGTCTTATTTTCTATCAGCAACTTACTTATATGAGCTCGAGTTTCCCAATCAAATACTTTACTGTCTACCCTCGTACACATATGAGCCATTACGTGTTTGCCATAAGCAGATATGGCCAGCACCAATCAATAATGTCTGTTTCTATAAAGATTTATAGGTTTTGCATTTGCCACTTATACCTCCCCTTCCCCTCCCCTCACACCACGCACAGACACAACCACACCCAATGTCCGTCCAACTATACACGCACACACACCAACTGGCCAGTTGGGTCTTTGGGTTTGTCGCCGTAGACACTTTTCCTGATAGAAGAGATATAAAAGTCAAGCAAACGCTTTTACACATGGGAATGTCGTCGACGACGGTCTGTGGGTTTGTGGAATTGCTGGTCTTTCCTGGGTTGGTAATTATTATGGTGGTACTAGCTAGCATGAATGCATTGTTTTTGTGCTACCCCAAATTTATGAGTTTGATCTTTGACCTATTTGATTAGTTGACGCCGTTGTTGTCATAAGTAAGTCAATACGTTCTAGTCGTATGATTTAAAACCAAAAGTTTTTAGGAATTCTAGCGGGCTGAGCCATGAGGTACCAAGGGTATACTCAGTTTGTCCAAGACGGAAATGTTTGTTACATTAAGTAGGAAACGTTGGAGATTGGCCAAAGTTAGGTTAGTTAGGTTATGCAGCACAGGCCGAGCTTAGCCAGAGACTATATGCTCCATTTGTTCAAGTTTGTTCAAGTGTATGTGACATAAAGCAGGAAACGTTGGAGATCTCCAAAGTCAGGTACTAACTAACACAGCTTAGGCTGAGCGTACCCAGAGAATGTGCTCCTCATTGTAATATTATATAAACAAAGAAAAAGGAAATATAAAGAATGGATTTTGAAGCTTCGATAAAAGAAGGTCCATGTCCGCTATGGGCAGATTTTCCAGATAGACAAGATCCTCGAAAAAGGGATTATCCAGATTCTGAGTGTAGTAGCGCAAGGTAAACACATAGCAGCTACTGGGTACCTTCTACCTTTTCCTCATCTCCGTAACATGCAACCCCTTGGCCATTGGGTCTGTGATGAGGTGACCTATTACTAATCTCCACGCTCTACTCATATTCTTGTGGTAACGCAAGAGTTCCATGATTGGCTTTGATTTCGAATTTGGCCAGAGTGATCGGAAGATTCCATGTGTCCCATTCTTGTTCTGCCTTGGTTCCGGCCATCCAGTGGCGGATCCATGGATGTGGTTATCAGGTCCGAGCTCAGATATACGTACTCTTCGAAGTGAGAAACCCCCAAAAGACTAGATCCGCACCTATGGTTATCTCTGTAGTTTCAATCATCCTAAAGAGCTCGTTTAACTTTCGTACCCATAAGAACCTCTTGTAGCCCTGCTCTCTTCCTGAGAGATGTGCGCGTTTATATGGTTGGGGAAGAAGTGCTTGTTTAGTGATTCATTTTATTCTCCGATTGGACAAAGTGCCGAAAGATTCTTCATCTGGTATTCGTGGATTTGAAGCCGGAGCAAAATGCAGATCGTTCGCTCCCGCTTTCTTTACAAGTTCATACGCCACGCTGCTCGATGAGCAGTCTTTTGGCACCTTTAGACGAACTGCGCAATAGTCAAGACTTTTTGGACAATGCGTCAAAAGTCTCCACGCATTAACAAGTCCAAGAAGAAAAGCATGCTTAGTTTTTCGACTCGAAAGAACCGATCCGTGATTTTTGCCAGAGGGAAAAACTGTTGATACAGTACATAGAGATCCATGAACGGCTAAGAAGCCGCATCATCTACGCCCGCCCAGCCATTGCAAATTGTTGGTGACCCCATCAAGTCGCAACGTTACCTGAGACACCTTGGAACATCAACGTCGTCACCAGTCAGACTTTGACTCTTCCCAGCTTTAAAATCCCTCTGAAGGAACATCATCGCTACCACAGACCCCGACGGAAGGCTTTGAGAACATTCCGTTCGCCACCTTCCAAGTATCAATAAAACTCGTTCAAGTAGGCCTTGTCATTAATGTCAATTCTATATTGTTAAAAATAATTTAGTTTTCGGAACCTTTTAGTGTTTTCTCTACAGTACAAGTAAAAGAATCCTAAAATCTTTTTTCTTCAAATAAAGTTGGTATATTTTGTATTTGTTAAGCTTTAAATTAAATTGAAATATTTTGAAAATTTTAAGATCAAAAAAACAAAACTCAATATGAGTTTACCACGAGTTTATTTTGATATTGCTACCGAGCAAGAGGAGCTTGGACGTGTCGTCATGGAGTTACGTTCAGATGTGGTGCCAAAAACTGCTGAGAATTTTCGCGCATTGTGCACTGGAGAAAAGGGTTATGGTTACAAGGGCACCCGTTTTCATCGTGTCATACCGCAATTCATGTGCCAAGGCGGAGATGTAACTAATGAAAATGGCACTGGAGGACGCTCCATATACGGTCACAAGTTCGAAGATGAGAATTTTATACTCAAGCATTCTGGTAGTGGCATGCTATCCATGGCCAATTATGGCCCAAACACCAATGGATCGCAATTTTTTATTTGCACAAAAGCAACCAATTGGTTGAACGATAAACACGTTGTTTTTGGCCAAGTTATCGAAGGCATGGATGTCGTAGAGAAAATTGAGCGCTATGGTTCGTCATCTGGTAAAACTTCGAAAAATGTTTACATAAAAGATTGTGGTGCATTAAACTAGAAGTGCACGTAAATAAAAAGATTGTTAAGCAAGTTTATGAAAAAGTATTAAGAGCGTTTATTATTTAATGTGCCTCTTTTTTTTTGAGGTTATGGCGGAGCGAACTTCTTAGGTCAAAAGTCTCACTGATTTAATCTTTCACGCAACACACTTGAAAGGATGTGGTATGTGCCAGAAAGATTGAAAGTCCACCATTCCTGGGGACACAACAAAACATATCAAATCAAAACACATTTATTTTAACGGTCCAATCGAGAAATGGTGTTTACTACATATTATCTCAGTGCTATATCCCTTTTTCCCCTCAACCTCTTTGAGCTCCGTCAAAGCACCTCTGCGATTGTTTTGATGCCAAACGATGCTTTCTCCCACAGCGTCTTTTATTTGCTATTGGAGAGCGGCGATATGTCAGAGTAAATCTGAAGAGGTATATTTTCCTTTTCCTGAAAAAGTCAGTTTGGCTCCCCAATTTACCAAGCGTCTTTCAGGCGGATAGGATATTAATCGTGGATTCAAAATCAACACTGCTATTCTGTTAGATAGCCAGGCTGCAATTCAGGCCCTGTATTCAACCATCATAACCTCTAAAATGGTGGAACAAAGCAGAAGGAGCCTCTCCACCATCAGCGAAAGGCACAACGTTACTCTAATCTGGGTCCCGGGACATCGGAATATAGAGGGCAACGAAAAAGCCGCGGAACTGGCAAGAAATGGGTCTATCATGGGTGAGGCTCTCGCAGAACACAGCGCTCACAACGCTTAAAGTGGTTAAGGGAGACATCAAAACAAACTACCTCCAAATAGCGGATCTTAGATGGAATAGTCTTGTACCATGCAGATTACTATGGCCTAGAAACAACCTTATAAACGAGAATAGAAGGGGTGCCTCTTGACTGACGGCAGTTATCACTGGCTATTGGCCTATTGGAGAGCAGTCGGCGAAAATGAAGCTTCCTCACAATACAAACAGCCTCGTAAACAGAAATAGAAGGAATGCCTCTAGACTGACGGCATTCATCACTAGATTCTGGCCTATTGGAGAACAGTCGGCCAAAATTAAGCTTCCTCATAATAAAAAACAACCTCATAAACAGGAATAGAAGGGATGCCTCTATACTGACGGCATTCATCACTGACTTTTGACCTATTGGAGTACCGGCGGTCAAAATGAGGTTTTTTCATAATATCCACAATCAAAGTGGCAACCAGCCAGTAGAAAAAGAGTCCGTTCTTCATTTCCTCTGCAAATGTCCGACTCTTTGGAAGTAGAGAGTGCGCACCCTAGGAAGGCTCCTTTTCAATGGAGTTGGAGAGGAGGTTCCTAAGCCGCACGGATTGAATTGAACCGAGCTGTAAACACAAACAATCAAGTAACGAGTTAGAAGCGAGGATGTGGCAACATAACGCTACAAAATTGATTCAGCCAACCAACCAATTAACATCTAGAAAAGACAGATTCTAAAAAATATATCCGGTTCCTTACGTATGCAGATGATGCCTCATTGGCTATTATTAGCTGTTTATGACGGAGAATCTACCGGAATGGACCTTCTGAAAAATGAGCTTAAATCGACGTTTATACTTTCTGCAATTAAAGGAACAGGATCAGATGATCGTGTAGCTTGACAGCATGAAGATCAAACAAAGAGTTACTCTCATCAATTGAACATGTTAATACTATCAGTCACCCATCGTATGACATTAAAGCTTGGGTGATGATCCAACCCAGTCGAATGTAAATGTTCTTGAAATTATTGAGAGAAAAGTACTTCCGATGGTTTTAGGTGCTTTACGAGAACAACGAACTATCTGAGCTCCATGACGACGTTTACATAAAGAACTCCAATGGGAATGCAATGGGGCTATAGTGGAAAGGAACATGGCCGGCTAACTTGTCAGCATGGAGTAAACAGTTACTTTCATCAATTTACCAAGTTGTAATTATACTATCAGACAATCATAATTTTTGAGAAAAAGGTACTTTTAAAGGTTTAGGTGCTTTACGCGTTGGTGACGATTCTCGAGTTCAACGGAACACCGAACTATATGAGCGCCATGACGACGTTGGCCTAAAGAAGTCCAATGGGATAGCTGTTTAATGGAGCTATAGTAAAACCAAGCGGAACGGGTAGACTCCTCCGTTGCTCCATTGGAAAGACCAAAAAAGACCACGAATTAAGTTTATCTAATGAAGTCTCATACCTAGACTGGCTAAAAGCTTCAGCTCTATTTATTATGAAAAGTTTTTCATCCAATGGGATAGCTGTTTAATGGAGCTATAGCGAAACCAAGCGGAAGGTGTAGACTCCTCCGTTGCTCCATTGGAAAGACCAAAAAAGACCACGAATTGAGTTTATCTAATGAAGTCTTATATCTAGACTGGCTAAATGCTTCAGCTCTATTTATTATGAAAAGTTTTTAATTGTTTTAATCACAAGGTTCTGATGACGCATCACGCAATCGATAATGACCAGTGCAAGAGGCAAAGCAAGAGGCTTCGCGGGTTGAAGGATCTGTTAAACACTGTCCTTTTAAAGCCATCAATTAACTATGTCATTTAAATAGGCTTATTATGCTTAATCCTTTCGTTAAATCCACATATTTACACAACACAAGATGTACATGTGTACATATATACAAAGGTATTTAGAACAAACCTAATTAAAATTTTCTTGGGCATATTTCACATTTCCCCCAGTTGTTCTTGAACTAACCCTGGAATTCTTGTGCCTTAAAGTTCATTCATTCTTCTTACAATTAAAATACATGTTAATGTATGTGTGAATCTTTATATATGTATATAGTATGAGTATGTACTCGTCCTGTGTCCTGTGTCCCTGTGTAATGTTTGCAAATAAATTTGCGGTGATTTGTCGACTTGTAATGCCAAAAAGCATTAAGTTCCCTTACCCTTCTCCACAAACATTGTCGTAACTCGAGTGTATTTGACTACTTCGTATATATGGATGGATGTGTGCGCTATTTGTTACCACCACCCAGTCGACCAATTTTTCGAGTGGCATAACAAAATTATCTTATTGTCAACCATGGTTAGGCGTTTACTTATTTATGCTTGAATACATCTGCGAATAACCTAAACATTTTGTAAAAATTAGAAATATTAGATCTGTAGAAATTTTTCAGTACTTGGTAAATTGTATAAAACAAGATAAGATAAATAACGCATAGCCATGAGTTTAAGTCTAAAAAAGATTTTATCACAATATTTCCAAAAATATCATTAGTGCAGATCACGTCGAAAATTTCACAAAATATCTCCCCACCACCTTTAAGGCAATCCCTGTAATACGCCGACTAATTCTAAGCATTTAAAAAAAAGAAGCCTCAGTATTTCTAATAAATTTCTGTAGAGAGTGCTAAAATTAAAAATGCATTCGGGTAATTTTTTTATGAATCACATTTTTAGATATTGCAAAAAAAAAACAAGAAATTTGGAATTTAGATCTCTGAATTTCCAATTAATCTCCGTAATACACCTAATTCTGTTTTTTCGCGGTCTTTTTTAAACGGTTTTGAAATGACACGGTCTAGAAAAAAAGGTATAACGTTTAATTGCAATTTTAGAGAGAAATATTTTTATTAATATAAATATACTTCTAATCTATTAGAAACTTAGATAGGAAATTTCCTATTCTAATTTACTCAGACTGAAAGATTTACTCTAGAAAGTAGCTGCCGTGTAAAAACAGATTAAATTTAAAAATTCAGTCGACAAAATTTTTATAAGAAACCCATTTGGGACATCTTTAGAGGTAATTCTCAAATTTTTTAAAAATTTCTTGAAATATTTCAATAAAAAATTGGATAATATTTTCGCACAAAGTATTTGCAAAAAGTGAACTTTTTCTTACATCTAAAAAGGGAATTTTGCGATGTCCCAACATTTAATTGCAATTTTAAAGATAAATATTCTTATTATACCCCGTACCGTATGGTACCAAGGGTATATTAAGTTTGTGCAAGCCGAAAATGTATGTAACATATAGAAGGAGTCGTCGGAGACACCCCAAAGTTACCTAAAATATGATCAGGGTGAATAGAGAAGTCGATATACCCATGTCCGTCTGTCCGTTTGAACGCCTAGATCTCAGAGATGTACAGAGCTAGAGTCACCAAACTTTCACATTAGATCCCATATTATTCCACAGGACATAATTTTATTTTATTTTTTTGATATCGGGGATAAATTGTATAGCTCCCATATGGGTGTTTGAGACGACCTCGACAAAAAAAAATGTTTTAGATGGATAATTCGTTTGTTCAAAAAGATATCGTAACCAAATTTGGTATTTAAAAATTTTTTATGGTTCCCAAGTATTGTACCAAATTTCATCAAAATCGGTTGACTATATCATATAGCTCCCATAGGACCGATCGGCCAAAATAACTTTTTTAAAAAAAAAATCGCTATATTTTGTTTTTTATTAAAGATATCGTAACTAGATTTGGCGTTTGGAAATTTTTTAAAGCACTTAAGCAATGTGCCAAATTTGAACAAAATCGGTTGACTATATCATATAGCTCCCATAGGGCCGATCTTCCAAAAAGTCGTTTTTTTAACTAAATTTGTTGTGTTTCGTTTGTTTATTGAGATATTGGATATTCGTGAGCTTTTTAAAGTTCCTAAGCACTGTACTAAATTCAATCCAAATCGGTTGACTATATCATATAGCTCCAATAGGACCAATCGGTCCAAAAAACGTTTTATACAAAATCCAATGTGCTTCATTTGTTTGTAAAGATATTTGAACTAAATTTAGCATTCAGATCTTTTTTTAAGGTATTTAATCACTGTGTCAAATTTTTTTGAAATCGGTTGACTATATCATATAGCTCCCGTAGGAACGATTGGTCAAAAAAATTGTTTACTAAAAGATTCTTCTGTTTTTGGTTTTTTGTGAAGGAACCGGATATTATTGCAAGCTAGCGGTACAGGGTATCCCAAAGTCGTCCGCGCCCGACTTTACGTATGCCATTTTTAATCTAAAAGTTTAATTTTACATAATGAACCAAAGAAAAATTTAACAACTCTTTGCAATGTTCCAAAATATGTTTCATAACTTTAAAAAAATTTTCAATTACATGTTTATAAAAAATTAATATAAAATAAATAAATAAATATAAAGCATAATATTCTGTATTTTTAATATATGTAAGCCAGTTTTATTATATCACGTTATCTTGGAAATGTGGATGGAGTTTAGGGGATACCATTCTCTTACCTCTTCATTTATTCATGTACCATAACAAAAATGTACCACACACTTGAAGTGTTTCAACTTTTGGTCGACTGGGTGTACGCAGCTATTACTACTGATGATATGCTCATACAGACGTATACTTAATGGTCAAACACGCAACATGGCGCTTATATACAATGTATGTACAAATGTATATATTTGCGGTAGCTTATTTGTACGTCGGTATTTATTGTCGTCCGTATACGCCTTCATCGTTAAGTTTCTCATGAGGTAAGGTCGCAAATATACGGCGACCAACCACACTCCCTTCCCTCCCAGGCAGCATTCGATGAGCATCGTAAAAAAAAAACAAAAAGGAAAAAACTTCATTTATCCGCAAAAGAAATAAATCTTTTAATGCACATTGGAGAGTCGTTATTTGGGCATTGTTTTCTCATTTGCCATAACACCTACACATACATTATACTCTGAATGAATACTGTCGTGCCAGTCGACCATTGAGTGGAGACCCCCCCTCCCCAACAATCACACATCCACACACTACCAAGGACAATTTTGTTGTACAGGAACTTCAACAGTCAAGTTCTGGATTAGAGAGCAGAGAGCAAATGAACGTTGAATGGCCATTTCAATGATTCTAATTATGTAGCATCTCCATTCGAGGCACAAAAGTTTCATAAGTATCGCGTGCATCATTGTTATTGTTTTTCTTCTGCCACAACGAAATTACTTTGTGTGCAGCAGGGGCGGTACCCGAAAACTGTTTCAGGGGTTTCCAACAAGACTTGCTACGGTAGTACATCACGTGCCCCCACCCGATCCGCGCCTGCTGCATTCACATATATCTTTGTGTGTGTGTGTGACCAACTATTGCTCATTTCAGCATGTCCTGTTAATGTGTGTTCGCGTTACGGGGGCGTGGGTGGCACGGTCATTAGGTTGTACTGTGCTAAGTCCGTCAATGCAAAATGTCCCATAAGGACGAGGGTCGGGCAAGCAATTGACACGGTTCTCATTTGGTTCTGTCTGTGACCTGTGAAAATGTCGGTGTCAAGTTGTGAGTAATAATGCCAAATCCCAAGGAAAAAAAATAAAGGACAATGGCAAAGCAGGGGCGGTTGCACAACTCGTAAATATCCAAAAACGGCGGCACTATTGTCATATGCCTAACGAACTAGATATGCTCTGTATTAGGAAACAGCTGAAATTAGGCTAAAACGGAAAAAGCGGCAAAATTTAAAGTAGTTTAATGACATTAAATTTATTCCAACCGTATCTTTTAATGGCTCTATTATTTCCGAAAGCTTAAGGGTTCAATAGCTCGGGGTACATTTGGACAGGGGACTTGCTTGGAAGAGACACAACTCAAAATGCAGCACTCCAGCCAGGGGAAATGTACGCTACGCATACACCTGGATTACCAATGACGTCACAAATATAGCTTAAGGACCATACCTAAACTACGTGAACGAAATTTTTCACTTTTTAATTAAATAAATATATAATAAATATTAAACAAAATTGAATATCGGTTCGATCAGGATATAGATATAAAGACTACAAATTTTAGTACTAAAACGCAAAGAAAGTTTGGGTTGACTAAAAAATTCGTAAGGACTTCATATTTTGGCTTATACCCTTACGTACAAACAAGGCTATAATATAAAACACTAACAAACAAAAAGACATTAATTAGCCGAACGTGTCCATGTATTACAACAAAATTTGTTGTTGGTAATTTTGGTGGCTTTAAGTTTGTCAAAGGAATGGAATAGATCTGCAACCTATGTTTCAGAGGTTGATTATGGGTTTAAATAAGTAACATTGGATCTTTTGATTAGGTATATACTTAAAAGTATGTGATTGTTCCACGCTTAAGTTTAGAGCTAAAACACATGAAGCAATCTATTTACGAGGGTGGATTGATAAGTTTCCGGCCACTAGGCCTACCTTGTGATGGCGTTCTATAGTACTATCCTTAGATAGCTTGTAGCTATAGTTTCAGCCCGATCGCCATGTTAGTTTAGATTTGAGAGCACACTGAAAAAGACGCCTCTGTGTTTTTCTTGAAAATTGAAAAGCTGAAAAAATTTCTACCGCCAATTTGACGTTGTAAAAGCGTAATCCAAGCGAATTTTTGCGTCGATTCATAACCGTTGACGAAACTTGGGTCCACCATTACACTCCTGAAACCAAAGAACAGTCTAAACAGGATTGGACCAGGGGAACCAACTTCAAAGAAGGCAAAAACAATTTTTTCAGCGAACGAGGTTATGGCTACTGCTTTTTGGGATGCAAGAGGTATTATATACATTGATTACCTTCAAAAGGGTAAAACTATCACTGGTCAATACTACGCAGACTTATTGCAACGTTTGAGCCACGAGGTGAAAATTAAACGACCTCATCTGGCGAAGAAAAGAATCTTGTTTCATCACGATAACGCACCAGCGCACATGTCAATCGTTGCGATGGCTAAAATCAACGATCTGAAGTTTGAATTGATGCCGCACCCTCCCTACTCTCCAGACCTAGCCCCGAGTGACTATTATCTGTTTCCTAACCTCAAAAAATGGCTTGGCGGTAAGAGATTTGCGGACAATGAAGAAGTAATCGAAGTTGTAAATGGGTATTTTGAGGAGCTTGACGAATCAGTCTATAGAGATGGCATTACTAGACTAGAACACCGCTATGAGAAATGTATCAGCCTTGGAGGAGATTATGTTGAGAAATAAAAAAAAAATTCTTAAAAACGTTGTTTTTCTTGGTCAGGCCGGAAACTTATCAATCCACCCTCGTAAGCAGGTCCAATTTTTGTACGGTATTGAAATAATAAAAAAAAATTTTACGTCTACACATTTGTGTGAAGTTTGATGAAAATTGGTTCACTATGTAATAAAGCTGCCATACAAAAATTGAACCAGCCGAACTTGCACCTTGCACAACAAATACTTTAAGATAGATACATACTTGATCAAAAGATACAATACTATTTGTGCCTATAACCAGGGCCACAGAGAGAAAATTCGGTCCCATGGAGATATTGTACCGGCCCCTTTATTACACCTTTACCTTTACGACAAAACGACAGTAATAGCACCGGGCCTCTGAGAAAACTCCCGGCCGGGAGTCGGGGATCCCCATTTCCATACTTTCGAGGGGCCGGCGTATAACCATCCTTACCAAAAATTTCAGAGAAATACGAATAACTGACGTGCATATTGCGTCATCTTGTGATAGTTTAGTAAATGTCAATGAAGAACCATCTAACAAATCTTTAAAGGAGCAAATTTGTAATAAGATAGAGAGAGAGTTTTTGAGGCAATTTGATCCGAAGTGTGCTACGTAGTATAAAAAACTCCGTCTTTATGCCTGTAATAAATAGCTATATCAAATATTACAAAGAATTGCATGCTAAATGATTGAAAAAAAGATGGCGTACGTTAAGGTCAGGAGCGGACGACTTTGGGATACCCTATACCAATAGCTTGCAATAAAATCCGAAATACTGCTTAAGAGCACCCAAAGACATTTAATGGCAAAAAAGATTACGATACCTTCATAAACAACCAAAAACAGACCAATTTTGAACCAAAAATGCTTTTTTAATCGACCGTTCTTACGCGAAGTATACCTATTCTGATGAAATTTGGTACACTGCTTGCTTACTCTAAAAAACTTTTGAATACAAAATTTCTTATATCTTCACAAACAAACGAATCACAGCGAATTTTGTTCTAAAAACGTTTTTTGGCCCGATTGGTCCTATGGAAGCTATACAATATAGTCAACCGTTTATAATGTGGTACAATGCTTGCAGGGGCGGATCCAGGATTTTTGTAAGGGGGTCCAGAGAAATCTGTCCACAGAAATCCATTAAAAAAAATTGGGAAAAATATTTTTATTAGGGTTTTCTGATCCCGAAGGGGGGGGTCCAACCCGAAACCCCCGTGGGTCCGCCACTGAATGCTTGGGAACTATAAAAATCGATTAAGTACCAAATTCGGTTACGATATCTCATAAGCAAACGCATTATCCATCTAAAACGTTTTAATTTGTTGAAGGTCCACTGAAGCAACCCTCTTGGAGCTTTATGATATAAGCCCGATTTCAAAAATGGAAATAAAGTTGTCTCCTATGAAATAAAAAGGTATCTAATCTGAAATTTTGGTTGCTCTAGCTTTTACCATTTCTGAGATCTAGGTTCAAACGGGCAGACAGACGGACATTGGTATATCGACTTCTCAAACTTTGAGGCTTACTTTTATCTCCGGCAAATTCTTCTGAATGTTACCTACATAACATTACATACATCGGCTTGCACAAACTTAATATTCCCCGTTGTAGCATACGGTATAAGGCTTAAAAACTTTTTCTTACTCGCCGAATCTTCTATTTTCAATGTTTTTAGTCAATTGTTCAATTTTCTAAAATCAATATGATAAAGCTCACAAGAAGTTGGTAACATTTTGTTTTCCGGAACAAATCCCAATATTTTTGTTCCTCTTGGGGATATTATCCCAATGAAGGTGTCTTAATGTGTTCCATTAAAAAACTTGTGAACGTCGGAAGTTGACTTTGTATATTGATCGTGTTTCCTAGGTATCGAATTAAAGGTGTGAGCTCTGTTGGTACAGATTGTTTTGAAGTCGAGAGAAATCTATAATCCGGATGACTTAAAATACGAAAGTTTCTCTAACAACATATTTAAATATTTCCGAAGTCGAATACATTTTTTCGTCTCGAAATTTCTGCAGACCCGGTGAGGCTCGTATTCTAGGTGCCCCCAAAAATTGCTTTGAAAATTGGAAATAATTTAATATTTTTATAATAATAATTTCCTGACTTGACTAATTGTCTATCGTTCCTAGGCGGAGTATGGGGATCTCTTAATAATTGTTCGAAGAGAACAGGGACCTACAGTTTAAAGCCGAATGCGAATGGCGAAGATTCCTATCAATAGATATTTTCTTGCGCAAATTCGTTGCTAAATTTTGGCGCTTTCACTATTAAGCCATATGGAATTTTTTTTTTTACGTGCATACCTAGAGTAAAACAATTCCATACATTTAGAGTCCGTCCGGAAAATAGTCGAGCTAAGTCAATTCAATACACTTAATTTTCTTAAAAAAGCTTCCTTGGCCTCCACGACCAGCTATCAGCGGAGTTTACAGCTTTGGTACAATTCCTGTTAAAACGTCGTCGTAATGCTCTTGAGCTCGGTTTGCAGGACCTGCTATAGGGCTTCTAGCTAGCCATCATGATGTTCTTTTAGTGGGGTTTCGAGGCGGGGGAAAAGGATCTTGACTCAACACTGATGTTGTGTTCAGTGCGAGGCCGCTAGATGGTGCACAAGAGAAACGCCAGACCAGGGAAACTTCCTTTTTGAATGCCCCTCGTAGTAAAGTATAAGAAGACCAGCCAGCTACCATTTTAACGGCTTTCAGCCAACACCCCTTTTTCCAGTTTTTCCTAAAGCCACAATCTACGAATACCAAGCAAAAATAGAATGTCGGACGTTCCTTAATCTGAAAAAAAGTTAATCCGACTGCTTCCCGTACAGAAACTGAACATCCTAAATGTTGTTTGAAAAATTTAACATCTGATTATATAAATTTAAGTTACAATCATTTTTTTTATAAAGTTTAATGCTGCAAAAAAAAAGTACTTTAAACGTATATATCTTAATTTTTGTAAAATGATTATGTCTATAATAGCTGCAGTATTTAAGCTATCTTCAAAGAAACATTAGTAATAAATGGTGCAAATGAAAGTCCTTTATAGATAGTTGTGTATCTTCCTATAGCAGAAAATATTTTTATAGAAAAAAAAAAATTACCTTAATTACTATGTTAGTCTATTTGACCTTATAACTTGTTGAGTTATTATTCAAGGGTCTGGTACTAAGATTCTTGAATTTCTTTTTGTTCAGCTTATATGGTGAGGGTGACAAAAGTCCTGTGGCAGCATTATTATCCTCTGATTGAGCTATATCATAAGGAGTGCGTACAATTTCTGGCAGATGAGCATAATAGATGATGCGTTCGTTTTTGGGAAAACTTTGGGGCTGCTGTTTTGATGAGCGATAATTGTGTGCATAGTTGTCCGACATGGCGTCAGTGTAGCTGGGCCGATACTTTAAATAATCTCTGGGATATGGTGTATCCAAATAACGATCGGGATACAAATTATAGGGTTCCGGAAATTGTGGCGCTCTGGGACTATAACTGTCATGTGGATCAAAACGTTGACGTTGTAAATACATGTCCTCAAAATGTTGCGGATAGTTGCGATAATATTGCTCATCGTAGCTTTAAATATATAATTTAGGACATAATATAAAATGCTAAAATTTTACAGGCTTACCGATCGTAACGTCTTATATAGGGATCATATGATCTTGAAGGATACATGGAAGTTTGCTTGCCAAAAAGTTGATCATACCAGATGTAAGGTTTCAGCGGCAAGTTATCCACAGGCTTATTTAAAGGACGATTTTCATAGTCTATATCGGCGGAGTGCTTTGTGCTGGAGGAATAGGCTACGGCGGCAGCAGCGCTCAAATCGTTGACAGGCTCATAGTTGCTGTTCCAGGACAAGCCGCTGGGATTTGCGTAATAATCCCAAAGTTTATAGGCAGCAGGATTTTTAAATAGCTTCATAGATTTCTCTTGTTCCAAAGACAATTCGTCTATATTGCTTTCCACTTGATCTATATTGGCATTTCTATTAACGCTCTCATAGTTCTCTCTCGGTTCACGCACATCCGTTTGAGCCCAAGCTCCCAACAACACATGCATATATATTATTATAAACAAAAAAGTTTTACTTGGCATTTTCAAAACGTTAGTAAAATATTAGAAAGAAAAAAAAACAACAAAATCCCGAATGAGGATGTTGCTCCTACGCGAACTTTGTTAAATCCCGACTTTGCACGCTCTATGTCAAACTCGTACTGATCCAATGACAAACCTATGCAACGCTGTAAAAAGCTATCGATGTACTGAACTAGAAAATCGGGTTGGGTGGGGCATTGGCACTATGTAAATGCTTTAGTTTAATACAGGACGGTACAATTATGCGGCGATATGGTAAGTTGAACTTCAAAAGCCATTTGTTAATAGCTGAATGTGTTGGAATTGTTGCCATTGCATTGAATCAGTCAACCGCAAGAATGCGTTTTTTCAAATTCCCAAGTGCACTCACTCACTCACTCACCGACTCGATGCTCTCCAAAACATTTGACGAGGGTTGGCTTTTCTATTCCGACCTAGTCTAATAGTAAAAGCGGCAAAATTTATTAATGAATTTGCGCAAGAACATCTCTACCGAATAGAATTTTCGCCATTCGGATTTGGCTAGAAACTGTAGGTCCCTGTTCTCTTCGAATAGTTATTAATAGAGCTATCCATGCTCCGCCTGGAAACGATTGATCGATTGGTCAAGTCAGGAAATTATTATTATCAGAATATTAAATTATTTCCAATTTGTAAATAACTTTTTGGGGGCACATTAAATACGTGCCGTACCGGGTCAGCAGAAATTTCAAGACGAAAAAAGATAATCGACTTCGGTAATATTTAACCCTCCGCCTGACAAACGGGTATGGCCAGACATTTATCATTTTTCGACTTTAATTTAATATATTTTTACTTAACATAGAGACTTGAGCTCCCAGGCACCTTCCTAAAATGTTATTTGCTATCGATCTACTAGTATGACTATTATAAAAAGTCCTCAATAAGGATGAAATAAGGATGGTAAAATTGGGACCGACAAATGGTGCATGGCTGGACCCTATACATTCGTCAGACGGAGGGTTAAATAAGTTTGTTGTTGGAGAAACTTTCGTATTTCAATACACCTGGACTATAGATTTCTCTTGACTTAAAAAAGTCTGTATCAACAGAGCTTACACCTTAAATTCGATACCTACGAAACACGATCACAATACAAAGTCAACCTCCGACGTTCACAAGTTCTTTAATAGAACACATTAAGACACCTTCATTTTTAATAGCCGTCAAGCTCTTGATTGGTCTCCCCAAGGAAGGGGCCGCCCTAAGACAACATGGAGGAGGTCGCTACAAAAAGAGGTCGATGAATGCGGAAAATCATGGAACGAGCTAAAATTGCTAGCCAAAAATCGAACCAGGTGGAAGTGCTTTATTGAGGCCCTATGCTCCAACCGGAGATAAAGGAATTGATGATGATGATGATTTTTAATAGCCCCAAAAAAAACAAAAATATTAGAATTTGTTTCGGAAAACAAAAAGTTACTAACTTCTTGTGAGCTTTATCATCTTGATTTGAAAAAATTGGATAATCGACCAAAAACAATGAAAATAAAAGATTCGGTGTGTAATAAAAAGTTTTTAAACCCTTTACCGTTGTACCAACGGGCAATATTATGTTTGTGAAAGCCGAGACGTCGAAGACCCCCCAAAGTAACCTAAAGTGTGACCAGGGTGTGTAGAGAAGTCTATGTACACATGTCCGTCTGTCCGTCAGTCTATCCGTATGAACGTTGATCTCAGAGATGGTAAGATCTAGAGCAACCAAACTTTCAGATTACATGCCTTATTATTCCATAGGAGATATATTTTTTTACTTTTTTGATATCAAGGTTACATTTTATAGCTCCCATAGGGGTGCTTCAGAGGACCTTTTTTTTAGATAGATAAATTGTTATTTTATAAAGATATCGTTGTCAAATTTGGCACTCGGAAGTATTTTATAGGTCTCAAGCACTGTACCAATTTTATCAAAATCGGTAGCCTATATCATACAGCTCCTATAGAACCAATCGGTCAAAAAAGGTTTTTTATACAAAATTCGTTTGTTTGTCAAGATATTAAAACCAAATTTGTTATTCAGAAGTTTATAGAGTACCCAAGCAGTGTACCAATGATCAAAATCGGTTAACTATATCATATCGAAACGATAGGTTAAATTTAGAGTCAAAATTTCAGCTATTTTTGGTTTTTTATGAAGGTATCGTAGCCTAACTTCGCAATCAAATGTCTTTTACAGTTCTTAAACTATGTATATTCCGGATTTTATTGCAAGCTAGTGGTACAGACTCCCTAATTGAACGTACGCCATCTTTTTTATAAGCTTATGAGATGATTTGCTGTCAAAAAGAAGAAGTAACGATTTATCAGAATATCCAAAAATATCACAATTTGTTTAAGTGATTTGTCATAAAAAATTCAAAAATAAATCTTAATTGTAATTAGCGTTTTATTTTGACGCCCAACAGCGAAGGCGTAGTTTATTAAATTTTCAAAAATAAGAAATATCGATTTTTCTAAAATCTAGAAGTATTGACCTATTTATTTGCATGCGCGATTATTTGCTAACATAAATATTATAAAATCTATGCTCAGTAAATAATGTTTTAGAACGTATTTTCTTCAACTTTCAAAAAAAAAAATCGTCAAGAAAAATAAATATAATGTTTTCTCAAATGAAAGAACTTCAGTTATGGAACTAAGGCAAACCCTACCGTATTGGATTTAAGTCTCTCCCCCATACAGGCGATTGCGCTCGTATTGGAAAAATTTAAGATTATTTGTTTGCTACAAAAAAGAAATATAAACTGGCCTAATACATAAGAGGCAACCCTCGTAATATGTTTTGTTACATGGTTATATATGTTATTTATAGTATGCATGGTACATGGTTTACAACGCCAGACCAACCTATTTCTCACAGTACTTTCGAAACTGTGTAATTTTTAACTATAGCGTTAAAATGTAAATTACTAATTAATAAAGCTTACCTTAAGCATTATATACGATGTGCCCGTAGGGTCATGCCCCTGTCCATCACTCTGTACAAAAATCGCACATCTAGAAAACAGAAAAAAATATTGTTCATAACATTATAATTATCATATTTAAAGAGAGGACCAAGAATATTCAATTATGTCAAAAGCTTCTTAACCAATCGAAAATAATAACGAGAGTTGGAAACAACTTCTCCTATTCCCGCCCTCTTCACAATCGTATGCCACAAGGGTCACCACTCTCAGTTGTCCTCTTCCTAATTGCCTTCAACAAACTCTCCACTAAAATAGCACGCCACAAAAATATTTCTCTATGCTCATATGCCGATGATTTCAATATCATTGTAAAACTCCAAAATCAAAAAATATTTAAATAAACTTAGGCCCAGTATTCATATCTATTGCCAATTGGTGTGAATATTCAGGAGCGAAACTTTCACCAACAAAACTTAATCACTTTCACATTTGCCGAAAACAAAACTGCACATGTACCAATCATTACTGATCATCTAGACCTTCAGAATGTCTCCAACCTGAAAATCCTTGGAGTCCATTGCAACAACCGGTATCGTTGGAACATCCACATTCAGCAGTTAAAACTAGCATTAAACAACAAAATAAATATTTTGAAATGTTTAACTAGCGCTGGGTAACACAGTCACAATAATTAATATAACAATATCAAAAATAATCTCAAAATTAGGGTATGTCTACCTATATTTGCTTCATGTCAACCATCTATCATGCGCCCCATCAACACTTCCCTAAACACTGCGATAACTTCCCTAATACTTTCCCTCGATGCGTTTAGCACTACACCAACAAATAATATGCTTCAACTTAGAAAAAACATACTTACAGCTCAACTCTTTAAAACCATTTTAAACTCCCACAACTCCCAATCTTTAACATAATAAAAAATGGCGTACGGAAAGTCGGGCGCGGATGACTTTGGGATACCCTGTACCACTAGCTTGCAATAAAATCCGGTTTCTTTCTAAAAAAAACCAAAAACAGAAGAATATTTAAGCAAGCTTTTTTTTTGACCGATCGTTCCTATGGGAGCTATATGATATAGTCAATAGCTTTTGACCAAATTTGGTACAGTGCTTGGTAACTATAAAAAACTTTCGAATGCCAAAATTGGTTACGATATCTTCATAAACAAATGAATTATTCATCTAAAACTTTTATTTTTTTCGAGGTCGTCGGACACACCTCTATGGGAGCTATACAATTTAACCCCGATATCAAAAATAAAATAAACTTGTCTCCTATGGAATAATATGGGATCTAATGTGAAAGTTTGGTTACCTAGCTCTTACCATCTCTGAGATCTAAGCGTTCACAGGGACAGACGGACAGACTATCAGACGGGCAGACGGATATGGGTATATCGACTTCTCTAGTCCCCTGATCATATATTATGTAACTTTGAGGTGTCTCCACGACTCCTTCTATATGTTACACACATTTTATTATACCCTTTGTACCATACGGTACAGGGTATAATAATTCACGATATCCGCTTATGACAACACAACACTTGAACACGTTTGACATAAGCCGCTTTTTAAAAAATATCCACCAAATCCGTTCAAAAAACTTTCGTCCAACTGGTGCCAAGCAATAAATATATGCAAACTTACTTCACATGACTTCTTTAAAACCACATCTTTAAACAAAATTGACCAAATTAAATTCACAAGACTTAGATTGGGGCACACAAAATTAACTCACCTACACCTTATCGACAGATTACCGCCAATATCTTGTCCCATTTGTAATTAAGCGATTACACAAGGCTTAGATACATTCGTAACCAAATCCTTAATAACATTAATCCCATTGACATCCTCAACAACCTAGCACATAAATCTATACTAACACAAATTTAATTCCTTAAATTAGGAAATATATACATATAAGTTAACACAACACAACACTTCACTTCACCCCCAACTCCCAAGCTATTTCAAGTACTCATACTAATCTCGCATCGCATACTCAATCGAAGGCGACACTGGACACCACGAGCATCTGGCATCGATCAACGGACCGAACCTCAACAGACGACTCAACGACTAGACCCTCAGCGACGAAAGGCGACTCCAGACGATCAGCCACTTGACATCGTCAGCGGCTAGGCCCTTTGCGACGCTCAGCGGCTAGTTCTCCGGCGACAAAAGGCGACACCGGACGATGCCGCCACTTGACAGCGTCGGCGGATAAACCCTTGACCCTTGAGCAGCGGCAGCGCAGCCGTAACCATAAAATATCAAAGACGGCAGCGCCGCATCCATCATGAGCATTGTCAGCATTTCTTAGTTATAAATACAACTGTTAGATTCTAAGATTCTGAGTCATTGAGTCATTGTTAGAGTTTACACTAAGGTCTGTCGAGGCATTTCCGCTGCAGTCAGGTCTGCCAAGGCAGTCCTGCTGTAGGCGGTTTTGTGACAGTTCTGATCTTTCTATCAAGCGAATTAGTTTTAAGTTAAATATTAAAATTCTAAATAAAGTTCTTTTTTTAAATAAAAAAGCGATTTTTAATTTATATATATACATATGTATAATTAAAATACCTGACGGGCAGAAGGCCATCGCAGCCACTGCTCTTAGTCCGTGCTTAGTTTATAATTTTAATTATAAGATAGCTTCTATTTTGATAAGATAGGGTATAGTATCGAAACTCTAATAATAACTTTTCAATGCTGAACTTAGTTATAAACTATATCTCGTAAATAAAAGAAAATAAACGAATTATGGCCTGAAAACGTTTTTTTGATCAGTTCTATAAGAGTTATACAATATAGTCCTTAATTTGGATTTACATTGATGATT
>JBAMAX010004471.1:0-30268 GCA_037043745.1 Chymomyza amoena | reverse complement strand
CCGAATAAGGATGATATTCGTATGCCTATGGTCACTTTCAAGCTACAAACAAGGGAAAAATGTAGCTCTCACGCACAAAGATAGTGATATAACACACCCCACTGCACAATCAGTCGCCAGATATGGCCTAAAATTAACCCAAAAATATCTCTGCTCTGCGGACTCAAACGGTCGCAGTGCTTGGCAGTTGTCATAGCGATCACTGGACACTGGCTTGTCGGAACACATGCGACCAGATTGAATGTTCCGAGCCATGATTTTTGCAGAAGCTGCAAAGACGAAGAAGAGGTTGAATCAGTAGAACACTTCTTCTGTACCTCTGAGGCTCTTGGTAAACGTAGAAATAGGCCATGTACATTGCAAAAGTCCTTAACTTGCAACTGTGAATACCCCAAAGGTTATCCAGGAGGCTTTAATAACAAAAAAAACCTACAAGTTCGGAATAAGAATCTACTCAGACAGCCGAGCGGCTATTAAGTACCTAGTTTCGATGACTTCGTGTATGAAGTCATTGGATAACTGCCGCTTATCTCTAGAGGTGATGGCTGAGCAGTTTTCAATTCACCTCATATGGGTCCCAGGACATAGGGACATCGAGGGCAGCTGTATTGCGGATGAATTGGCTAGACAAGAAACTACCAGCATCCTCCTTCAAGACAAGGAGGGCCTGGTTATACCCATGGCCAGCTGTAAACTAAAAACGAAGTTTTTTCGCTCTCTGTGCAAATAAAACGTGGAATCGGACATCGAATACGTATAAGATCTCGCGGCAAACCTGGCCGAACCAAAGAACGTTGCTGTCTGAATCTATATTCCAGTGCTCAACTTTAATCCGTGCTATCACAGGACACTGGCTGGTAGGAAATCATGCATCCAGGTTGAATGCTCTCCACCATGACTTCTGTAGAAGCTGTGGCGATGAGGAGCAGCTGGAGACCGTGGAACACTTTTTCTGTCATTGCCCTGGGCTGGGCAGTAAAAGATTAAGGTTCCTAAATTCATTCTTCTTTTTTTGATGAATTACACAGGATAACATGGTTCAGTTGTTGGAAAGCTAAGAGTCATTTCCGAAGTAATTTGGTGCGTAGAATCCGAATCCGTTTGGCGTTTTTTCCCACATTTGAGGTACATAACCTCAAATATCTCAAAATCCTGACGTGATGGGCCAGTTCTGACGCCGGATTCGGATTCTAATAATTGATCTGTTGAACCCTTAAATTAAAGGGGAAGAGTTTTACTAAATGATGTAACTGGAGAGAAAGACCGCAAAAATTTTTGCGCCCTGTACATAACCTCAAAAGTAGGAAAAAACGACGTTTTTGGGTACATAACCTCAAATATCTCAAAATCTTGACGTGATGGGCCAGTTCTGACGCCGGATTCGGATTCTACGCACCAAATTACTTCGGAAATGACTCTTAGCTTTCCAACAACTCACATGACCCCCTGTATTTGTAGACCTGTGTTATCTCAGCTCTCTGAACAGAGTCCAAAATGCCTTTTAAGGTTTATTCAGGCTGCCGGATGGCTTTCTCACCTCATATAGGGGACTTTTCAAGTGGGGAAGACTGCCGAAATGGCTCACTGCAGCGGTATCACAACGGGCCTATTTTTGGCCAAGGAAGTTAGAACGTCAGTGGCAATTATATGTGTATAGGAATATATACACACAAATGAGGCATATTTACATATGATTTTATAATAATTTTTAACTCTATATAGTCAAAAACAATTTAACCTTATACGGGCGTTAATGGAGGGCTTGGTCTGATCGATTTAAAATTTGTCATATTTTTTATAAGTATCACTACAATGTACAAAATTTTAAGTCCCTAACTTCATTTTTCGAATTTACATTGTGACAAAAACTTTCTCATATAACGATATTCTTGGTATGGTGCAACATAAATACGTTCCTGAGGGACAAACGGTCAATATGGAGTATTATGTGACAGTTTTGAGGTGTATTCGGTTGGAACTGTGGGCAGACAATTCGTGGATTTTACACGACGATGACGCACCATCTCATCGAGCCACGATTGTGAACGCATTTAAGGCAAAAACACTCGATTAATACCATCGACCAGGCACCGTACAGTCCAGATCTAGCGCCGTATGACTTTTTCCTCTTCCAAAACTAAAATTGCCACTCCGGGGAACCCGTATTGACTCCATACCGACCATAAAACAGAATGCGACGAGAGCGCTGAACGGCATCCCGGCCAACGCCTATAAAAAATGTTTCGAAGATGGGAAGAAGCGTTGGCATGTGTGATTTGCTTCAGAAGGGGCATATTTTGATGGAGACAAAATAAATATTGAAGAAGATTAACTATTTTGCGTTTTATTTATAAATTTGCCACAATGCATGCCAAAAAAATACGAAATAAATCACTGTGCAGCCATTTACATAAATGTTACACCATTTCATTCTGTTCCCAGCAGGAACCGATTATAACACATTCTAAAAATATACATGGATAAGTTATGAACGTATCAACGTCAAGTACATAACCGCGTCTGCTTGTGACACAGCGTTAGATAAAATAATAATAAAAATAAACAGCTCATGTAATAGCTTATGTCAAGGAATAGGAATTACAGTAGCGATCCAGCCTGATTCCTTTAAATCCACCCACGCCAGCATTAAGTAACCTGCATATGTGGTCACCACCCTTTACTTATCAAGCTGGGACTGTAAGTAAGCTTTAACCACAACATACAACATATGCTAAGCTCCATTTGTTTCTAATTGTTGGCTAATCTTGCATTTTAAGCATGTTTCAGCCGAATTTACATAGTTTATTGATAGCTTTTGTATGCTACATACATATGTACATGCGTGCTGGCTTAATACAGGGCAAGATTACTTAGCTTAATGACCACCACCCAGCTATTTACTTGCCACTTACTTATATAAGTGGAACGAACGCTCCCCAAAGCAACCCCAAACGTTGACCCAAATTTAGAAACGTCGCGACGTTTGGTAGCTGCTGCAGTCGTTGACCGGTACAGCAGTGGGTCAAGGCATTACTGCGTTGTATAGTACTAAATATCCTAGCTGAATGCGCCTTGCAGTCCAACCCAAACCACCGACTAAACACACCACACACAAACACACATACACAAAGCAACCGTAAGCCACAAAAGTTTCTCAACTCAACATTTTTCGTATTGTCTGTAAAACTCAACATGCTTAAAGCTTTTTAAGAGAGCACGCACATTATGCGCTCTTTCTTTTTCGGTATTTCGTTTTGTGCTTCTTTTTGGGCTTAACATTCTGGTATTGTATTGTTTATGGTTGACCGTGTGTCAATCTGTACGTGGTTGACATGCCAGGGCACACGTACGCATTAAAGCTTTTCTTTTATGTTAGTTTTGTCTTGTTTAATGCCAAAGCTTTTGCTGCGAGTCCTTTCAAAAGCATAGCGCACATAACTTATGCATGTATGTGTGTGTGTGTGTGCGTGCCTGAAACCATTGAAAATCCTTTTGGTTCATAATTACGCATTTGCAGAAATATTGTTACGGTTCAATTTTATTTTTGGGCTTATCTACTTATAAATACTACGCTGTCATGTTCATACAAGTACCTATGTATATAAATATAACGTAAAATGTTACGGAGAAATACATATTTATTATTCCATTATCTGGAGCGTTAAACATGTGCCAAATGACGTTGAAGCAGCAGCAGCAGCCACCACCAACAACAACAAGTTACGCCAATTGGTATTATTTATGATAACATTCAGATACATACTTATGTATATAAATATTGTATTTATGTACGTGGTACTTTGCTATATATAAAATAAAACCCGTATTGGGGGCAGATAACATGAAGTACTCTATTCTCAGGTGCTTAAGAGTTTTCTTCGCACTGAGCAAACTATTTCTTTACTCGATGCTTTTCCAGCATTGGGGGTAAGGGAAATTTGTGGTGCTCCGGATAGTATGTCCTGCTGTATAAAAGTACTTTATTGAAATGTTTTTGACACTTATGTATATGGCATGGAACCGATTAGTTGTTTTGTCTCCAGTTCTTTTTGGAATTTTTGCACTAAAAGTCCCACAGCTGTTTAGAACAGGGGAAATATGCGAATTTATCGAAAAGCGCAAGAAAACTATGAGAAGTTATCGACAACAAAAAATGTGAAATTGAGAGCACACAAAAACGAATCATATTTATTCGTTTCTGTCACTTACAGTAGCCCATTAACTGTTTTGTCTCCAGATTTTTGGGATTTTTGCAATAAAAGTCCCTCAGCTGCTTAGAGTAAGGGAAATATGAGAAGTTATCGAAAAGCGCGAGGGAATTATGAGAAGTTATCGAAAGCAAAATATGTGAAATAGGGAGCACACGAAACTGAAACATATTTATTCGTTTCTGTCACTTATGTATATGGCATGGAGCCCATCAGTTATTTTGTCTCCAAATTTTTGGGAATTTTGCAATATTTACGAATTTTCGGTAAAAGTCACACAGCCGTTTAGAGCAAGGGAAATATGCGAACTTATCGAAAAGCGCAAGAAGAAATTAAGAAGTTATCGACAACAAAAAATGTGAAATTGAGAGCACGCAAAAACGAATCATATTTATTCGTTTCTGTCACTTACAGTAGCCCATTAACTGTTTTGTCTCCAGATTTTTGGGATTTTTGCAATAAAAGTCCCTTAGCTGCTTAGAGCAAGCGAAATATGAGAATTTATCGAAAAGCGCAAGGGAAATATAAAAAGCTATTGAAAACAAAATATATGAAATTGGGGAATTGAAAAACGAAAACGAATCATATTAATTCGTTTCTGTCAGTTATGTATATGGCATGGAGTCCATCAGCTGGCTTGTCTCCAGATTTTTGGGATTTTTTCAATGTTTACGAATTTTAAATAAAAGTTCCACAGCTATTTGGAGCAGGGAAGTATTAGAATTTATCAATAAGCGCAAGGGAAATATGAAAAGCTACCTAAAACAAAAAATGCGAAATTGCAAAAACGCAAACGAATCATATTTATTCGTTTCTGTCACTTGTCTACAGATTTTTGGTATTTTTCCAATGTTTACGAATTTTAAATAAAAGTCCCATAGCTGTTTAGACCAAGGAAAATATAAGAATTTATCGAAAAGCGCAAGGGAAATATGAGCAGTTATCGACAACAAAAAATGTGAAATTGAAAAACGAAAACGAAGTACGGCGGAATTTTCTTTTTCTAATACCCTCTTAGTTTAGTTATATATATACAGGTACTTGAAAAATGATTTCATAAAGTTTTATTTGCCTAGAGTTTCTTAAGTATGACAATAAAAATAGCTTCATGCACCTAAATATTATATTATTATTATACTATCATAAATCATTTGTACCGATTAGCGTATTGCATCGACAAATTTAATACGCATTTATAATTCTACACAGAAAATCAAATAGCTTTAGAAATATAGGTAAAAAATACAGTTTTTCTTTCTTAGTTTTTCATTTTTAAAAGAATCGCTTTAGCTACGGATTAAACATTTGTTTCCACACCTAAAATTCCTTCAGAAAAAAATCATGCGGAACTTCTTGAACTAATGAAGTGAAATCACCTAGAAAAAAAGAATTTAATTTTACGACAAATCGCTATATATGAGAACTGTGACAGAAGGAACATGGGAATTTGGTAGTTGTGGAATTTTTAAAAAATCCTTTCTAAGATCTATATTAGAAAACGAAGATCCAAGCTGTCTAGTTTTTACCAATTGGGCTATTAATGATGTAAGTCTTTTTTAAATACTTTCGACAAGCTTTTTTATTATTACTGTGAAGATAAAAAATTTTGAGCTGGAACGGAATGAGCGGAATAATTTTAATAAGCCGGGAAGACAGCATTTCCAAATTCCAAACTCTCCATTTTTTAACAGTTGAGCTATAAATGATGTAAGATTTTTTACATTACTTTTAAGAAGTTTCTTTATTATTATTTTGTAATATACGCAAATTTTGTCTTAACAACACTTTGAAGAAAACATAATTTCAACGGAAACGAAATATAATATAATAAGCCCTGCACTGGGCAGCATTTCTAATATAAGGATATTGATCTCTTTGTTTGATAAAAAATTCTAAATATTTCGACAACTTTCACTCAAGTTTTTAGTTGGCTTGACCTAGACCTATATCACTATTACCAGACATAGTTCTATAGATTACTATCTACACAGCTATTTTTAAGTTGGCCTTGCCACTATTTTTATAAAAACTACCCGTCGAACAAGGTTGCTGACCATACATAATACGCAGTCCAACTTTAACAGTCATAATATAATATAATATATACTTTTAACAATACGACGAAATTAAAGTGATTGTTTTTTTGAGTCAAGTTAGGAGCGATTAGCTGCCCAGGAAAGAACTCTGATTAGCTGGCAGAATCTTGAAATTTCTTCAAATCTATTGAAACAGTACTTATGACTAATTGCAATGATAATTTAAAAAAAACACAATAACAATTATGGTTAAATATAGTATTGATTGCGATAACTAGCGCCACTCAAATTACGCTACGTTTTATGAAATTATTACGATTTTAAACGTATTTTCAATAGTATAGGGTAGACTGGCCCTTATTTAGGGCGGAACTAATAATGGACAAAAAATTTGAAGACAATTGTATAATAGATATGACTTTTCATATGGAATTGTTTTTTGGAAACTAACATTTACAAATCGTATATATACAAAAAAAAAATTTTCGGATTCGTTTTTGGCTGTTCAAGAAATCGAATTACCCTTTTTATCTGAAGTAAAGTCGTATATGTTGGAAAAAGAATTGGAAACGATTGGATAACATTAGATATGACTATTCATATGGAATTGTTTTTTGTAATCTAACATTCACAAATCGTATTATTCGAATGTGCGCCGGAAAATGAAAAAACCAAAACGAAAGATTTTTACGATTTCGTTTTGGCTGCTCCAGAAATCGAATTTTTTGGTCTCAATATAAAATGTATAAAAAATTTGAAGGCGATTGGATAACATTTAATGTGACCAGGGCTCTAGAGAGAAAATCCGAGCCCGTGTGCGAAATGTACCGGCCCCTCTATTAGATCTTTAGTTTGAATCACGACAGTGCGACAATAATTACACCAGACCCCTTAGAAAATGTCGGACCCGGTGAAATTTCCTCCCTTTCCTTACCCCACTCGTTAGCCGTGGCTTCATATATAATGGTTTTTTTTTTTTTGGAATCTTATGCGTATGAGCTCCAGAAAATTATAAAACCCAAACGAAATTTTTTTTTGGATTTGTTTTTGGCGGCTCCACAGATCTATTTTTTTGTTATCGATAATTGTATCGTATATTTCCCTTTTTATTTGCAATAAATATTTTGGTAAAAAAAGTGTGGAGAAGATTAGATAACATAAGATATGACCAGGGCCGCAGAGAGGAAATCCAGGCCTGTGGGGGAAATATACTGGCTCCCCTACAGCTTGGGTCACGACAGAACGACAGTAATTACACCGGGCCCCTGAGAAATTAGTTTGAGCCCCAGCGAAACTCCCCTTTTCCCTCCCCTCTATTCATATACAAATCGTATTATTCGGAAAAACCAAAACGAACAATATTTTTCGGATTCGTTTTTGGTTGACCCTTTAAACGAATTGTTTGGTCTGGATATAAAAGTGTCCATTAGACAGGCGGTTGCTTACACTTTTTTCTGGTTTTTTTAAATTCTAGAAGGAAAAGTTTAATTTTGGATCAAATACACCTATACCTCGCTATACGGCCGCTCTTTATACGGCATTTTGCTATAACGGCCATCTACAATTAAGGCATGGTTTCGAAATACGGCCTAAAATATTCTGCTATGACGGCCACAAAAACTTTTTTTTTTTTTAAATGTCCTTAGATTAACACGCCAAAGAAACTCGATTATTGAAAAATGGAAGAACTATTGATTATATGAATTGAGGACAATAACAAACAGAGAATGTCAATGAGTCAAAAGTCTATCCAGGAAAAACTTTAAGTAATTTCGAAAATTTAAAGAATGAGAATATCGATGAATCTGGTGAAGACATCACATTCTAAGCAAGCCAAGGATGGTTTAAAAAATTAATAAATATATGTAATTTGCATAATTTGAAAATTAAAGGTGAAAAAACTAGGTCCGATGGGGCCGCATCTAAGGAATATCCCAACATTTTAAAAGAAATTATTGAAAGAGGTGGTTATTAACCTGAACAAGTGTTTAACGTAGACGAAACTGGGCTTTATTGGAAGCGAATGCCTGATCGCACGTACATATCAAAAACCGAAAAATCTGCGCCTGGCCATAAGGTGCCTAAGGAACTACTTGGTGCAAATGCCGCGGATGATTTTAAGCTAAAACCACTTATAATTTATTTGTCCGAAAATCCAATCCGAAAATCCAAGGTCTCTTAAAGAACTAAATAAAAATCAATTACCCGGCATATGGAGATCCAACAGGAAGCTTGGATGACTAAAGCTACTTTTGAGGATTGGTTCAAAAATCTCTTTTGTGCAGAAGTGAAAAAATATTTGCGAGACCATAACTTTAGCAACAAGGCTTTGCTAATTTTGGATAATGCACCAGGGCATCCCTCTAATTTAGCCGAAATATCTGAAGATGTCATGATTGAGTACCTTCCGAAAAATACAACAGCTCTGATTCAACCAGGGTGTAATAGCCACTTTAAGGCATATTACCTACTCCTAAATCTTCAATTAAAACATTTTGGAAAAGCTATATCAAGAATGCTGTTGACAGTACCAGTGAATCCTGTAAAGAATCAACGTTTACAACAAAGAACCGTGCTTAAAAAAAAATGGCCAGAATGTGTAAAAAGTTCTGATGCCGAAGTTAATTTCCTTCCTGAAATTAGGCAAAACATTATGGATCTATCATATGATCTCGGCTTTGAAGGTTTGAGCAAACGTGAAGTGATTGATTTACATGAAACTGATAAGGAACTCCTTTCATATAAGGAACTCATTCAGTTGCAAGCAGCATCGGTATTTGATGATGAGACAGAGCTGACATCAAAAACCAGACAGAAAGATGGTATAATTTTTTATGGACACAATTTGCAAACTTTAAAAAATGCTAAAATTTTTAAAATCCTATCTCTTAATCGTTTCAAAATTACAACAAATCTATTGAAAAAAAGTAATGTGATGACAACCCTGACAACAAGTTGATAAGTTTGGAAACTTTGACCAACAATCACCTTTTGTTACGGAATTCAGCACGAAATTTAACTTCAACTTTAAAACAGAATAATGTGGCTTCGAGTGCTATGCCAAATTTGATCAAAATCGGTTGACTTTATCATATAGCTCTCATAGGAACGTTCGGGCAAAAAATCGATTTTTGTACAAAATTCGGTATATTTTCTAGTTTATGAAGAAAACGAAAACAAATTTGGCACTCAGAAGTTTTTATAGGTCTCAAGTACTGTACCAAATTTAATCAAAATCGGTTGTCTATATCATATAGCTTCCATAGGAACGATAGGTCAAAAAAACATTTTTGGTTAAAAATTCGTCTGTTTTAGGATGTTTTTGCTTTAAGCCTTTGCTTTTATTTAATTAAAGCTAAAACTTCGAATTAGAAAAAAAAGGAATGATCGGACAGAAATATGGAATAGAAAGATAGGAATAAATAAAAGATTTTACATTGTCAAAGGCCACACACTACAGGGGTCTAAGCCTTCTTCCTATCGCATATAAGGTCCACCGTCGACCAGATATTCACACTACGCCAAATCCTGGAAAAGACCCACGAACACTCACCACCTGTTCGTCGACTACAAAGCAGCTTTCGATAGCCCAATAAGGGATCGCGTATATGCCGCAATGTCTGAGCTCGGTATCCCTGCGAAGCTGATAAGGCTTTGCAGAATGACGTTGAGTAATTCCTGCAGCTCCGTCAAGGTATGAAGGGACCTCTCCGAGCCTTTTGATACCGTGCGAGGTTTCAGACAAGGCGACCCCTTATCATGCGACCTCTTCAACTTCGTCATGGAGAGCGTTCTGCGGAAGGCCGGCGTACATCGCACTGGCACTATCTTCTACAAGAGTGTCCAGCTCCTTGCGTACGCCGACGCGTCGACATCATTGGGCGTACCAAGCGAGATGTCACCGCGGTCTTCAGTGCTATCGAACGGGAGTCTGCGAAAATGGGTCTGGCGGTAAATGAGGGCAAAACGAAGTATATGCTGTCGACAAGTAGGGACGTGCGGCGGCTTGGGTCCCAGATTACGGCCGACAGCTATACTTTCGATGTTGTCAAGGAATTCATCTACCTTGGCAGCCTGGAGATCAAGCACAGAATCACTTTTGCCAACAGATGCTATTTCGGTCTCAATAGGCAATTGAGTAGTAGAGACCTCTCGCGCGACAAAACTACTGCGAAAGATCTTTGGTCCTATACGAGTTGGCGATGACTACCGCATCCGCACCAACCAGGAGCTGTATGAGCCCTTCAAGGACATGGACGTTGCTCAGCGTATCAACATCCAGCGGCTTCGCTGGCTCGGGCATGTCGTTAGGATGGACGAGGATGCTCCAGCTAGAGGTGTGTTCGATGCGGTATTCAGCGGCCATAGGCGGAGAGGACTACCGTGTTTGCGTTGGAAAGACCAAGTGGAAGGGGCCCTGTCTTCGCTCGGTGTGACCAACTGGAGAAGGCGCGCGCAATGCAGAGGCAGGCCGAAATCCGGTAATCGGGTTGTTATAGCCACATAAGAAGAAGAAGAAGAAGTATAGCGTGGTCCACCTGATGCTTAAGGTGACTAGACATATATATCTATATTATTATATTGTTTTTTTTTTAAACTTATATTTCGTAAGCTTTTATTTTTACCGAATTCCTTTTGATTTCGTTAAAAATTTTTGCAAGCCATAAAAATCCCAAAAATTGTCGTCACCAAATCTTTTTTTTTTTTCGCAAACATTTCTCGCCCGGAATTTATAATAATGACCAATCTATTGTACATTATAATTAGGTGGTAAGTGCTTGATATGATATAAATACAGGAAATCTATAGAGTGTAAAAATGTAACGCCTTGCTTCTAAAAGCACTTAATAGAGAGCAGATAATGGCTTTTAAATTTCATATGCTTAAGTGCAATTTAAACAAAAAAAATATATATATATGCCAATATAAACCCCGTATTATATAAATTATTAAAAGTTTCGAACCGGAAATAATAGGAATTTTGCGGATGTTTAGCAGCCACAAGTTAAAATAAACGAAATAAAAGTTTTTATTCAATAATTTGTCGCGCATTTGCTCTATAAAAATTATTTTTTGGAACTGCGCCAAATTTAATATAAATGACAATAATTTATAAAACATGAAGATATCTGCGACAAAAATAAAAACAAAAAAGAATCCATTTCATTTTTTCAACGAAAATATTCTGTTACGATATTATTCAGTGAGGTCATCGAATTTTAACAATTTTTTAATGTAAACAAACAAAGTTTATAAGCGAGTATTTTAATTAGAGCCTCGAAATGCATTAAAAAACTAATAAAAAAAAATAAAAACAAACAAACTGAAAGTGAAACCGGAGACCTCGTTGACATATGGCCCATAGATGCACTCACAAAATATTATCAAATTTAGTTAGTATATAAATATAAATATTTATTTTACCCAGCATTTGATTAAAATATTTTTAAATTTACCAATACCAGCATAAAAGACAAACAAAATTTGTATAGACAAATTTTAGATACCCTGCCAGGGTTGCTCTAGTTTCAAAGAATCATATTATAGATATCACATTTTCTACTTGACTTTGTTAAAAAGAAACTTCTGGGCGCCCGAAAGCTTATGTTCAATGTCCAAGGCTGTCTCAATCTCAGAAAATATCACATGATGATCAAAGGTTTATCCAAAACAAACATCGGAAATACTGCGTTTTTACAAGAACAGGAGCAGGACCAGGATGGTGGCGGGTGCACTGTACTATAAAGCTAATGGCTGAGAGGATAAATGTTCCTAATCACGACTTCACGGCGAAGTATCATCATCCCTGCACTTCTGAGGAAATCATCCAACTTTAAGGTAAACCCTTCTTCGAAGAACTGGGACAGTCCGGCAAATTGGCTTATAGCAAATCTAGTTCGTTTCATTATGCCCTCAAAATGGTTTATCAAGAGGTTGAGATTTAAGAAGTTAGTAACGCCGGCTTTATCACCCAAGCTTCCTAGACTCCAACCCTCAACTTTAACCCAGTCTTCCCCTTCATTGCCTGGTTGAACAGCCTAACTAACCCATCGTAACTTATCATTCTTTTTAGCGATTTTCTGCGATTATGAACGGTTTTGGAACATCGCTGCTGAATACTGTAAACCAGCGTTGTGGAACTTTGCAAACCTTTCTAGACACCAACCCTAAGCTTCAACCCACTCTTCCCCTTCATGGGGTCTGGTTGAGCAACCTAAGTAACCTAACCTTACTTTTTATTCTTTTTAGCGATTTCCTGCGATTATGAACGATTTTGGAACATCGCAGCTTAATACTGCAAACCAGCGTTGTGGAACTTTGCGAACCTTCCTAGACACCAACCCTAAACTTCAACCCACTCTTTCCCTTCATGGGGTCTGGATGAGCAACCTAACCTAACCTAACTTTTTATTCTTTTTAGCGATTTTCTGCGATTATGAACGATTTTGGAACATCGCTGCTAAATACTGCAAACCAGCATTGTGGAACTTTGAGAACCTTCCTTGAGACCAACCCTAAACTTCAACCCACTCTTCCCCTTCATGGGGTCTGGTTGAGCAACCTAACCTAACCTAACTTTTTATTCCTTTTAGCGATTTTCTGCGATAATGCAAACTAGCTTTGTGAAACTTGTTCGCAAAAAATCTAGTGAGTTTAAATCGGAAGTCGTAATGAACCATGGCATGAAAATGTTCACGGTTCACTTAAATTTTTCACGGCGATTTTCTGCAATTATGAACAATTTTTGAGGATCATAGCTGAACTCTAGAAACCAGCGTTTTACAGCGGCGAAATGAGGAAATTAATCGCCAAAAATTCAGTGAGTTCACATCGGAAGTCGTTATGAACCATTTTTAGGAAAATGTTCACGGATTAATTTTATTTTTTATAGCACTTTTCTGCAATAATGAACGGTTTTGGAATATGGTGGCTGAATACTGCAAACCAGCTTTGTGGAAATTGTTTGACAAAAATCGAATGAGTTCACATCGGAAGTCATAATGAATCTTGACACAAAATGTTCACGGCTCACCTACATTTTTCATAGCGATTTTCTGCGATTATGAACGATTTTGGAGGATCCCGCCTACATTCTGCAAACCAGCGTTTTGAAGCTGCGTAATTTGGAACTTAATTGCCAAAAAACCAGCGAGTTCAAATCGGAATTATGAACTATGTCAATTTTTTTTTAAACCAATTTCTGCAATTATGAACCATTTTGGAGGATCGCGATTGAATTCTGCCGAATCGGTGGTTACGGCTGCAAAATGTGGAGCCTGATCGCCAAAAATCTGGTATACATCGGAATCGTTTTACAGCGGCGAAATGTGGAACTTAATCGCCAAAAATCTATTGAGTCCACATCGAAAGTAGTAATGAATCATGTGAGGAAAATGTTCACGGTTCACTTACATTTTTTACAGCAATTTTCTGCGATTATGGACGATTTTGGAGGATCCCGCTGAAATTCTGCTGAAACGCTGGTTACAGAGGCGAAATTATGAACCTGATCACCAAAAATCTAGTAAGTTCGCATCTGAAGTCCTAATGAACCATGTCACGAAAATGTTCACGGTTCCCTTTCCTTTTTTATAGCAATTTTCTGCGATTATTTACGATTTTGGAAGACTGCGCCTGAGTTCTGCAAAACAGCATTTTATACAAGGGAAATGTGGAACTTATCGAAAAAAATTCAGTGAGTCTACATCGAAAGTCGTAATGAACCATGGCATGTTCAAGGTTCATTTTTTCGCTGAGACAAAGTATCCAAGCCACGTACAAAATTGGTTTGTCAAGGCTCAAAATAGCCTCGTAATATATTATGAGACTTTAGAAGAAAAAAACGTATACGCAGTGTTTACTTATATGAGCAAACTGGACAAACAATTTTGAAAAATATTATCAAGGCTAACATTATCGTATTCCCCAAGTTTCAAGCATTTTTCGATAAATTTTGCAATTTAGCCCACTGTGCAATGTTATAACTTTTCCTAGTACTTGCTGTACTTAATTACTTAGCAATTCAAACTTAAAAGCTTTCATCCAAGCTTTTTCGTAGATTTCATTTCTTTTATAAGCTACAAACATTTTCACAAAATTGATAAGCCTTGAGAAAGTGTATTATAAACAATAAACAAATATATAAATAGATGAACAGATGAACAGACGTTCAGACGACAAGAGTCTAATTTAAATTTAATTTAATGCAAATTTAATGCACATTAAATATTTTATAAATGCAACGAATTTTTAATGAGCTGCAAATAAGCTTATATACACAACCACCTTATATACTATATAAATGTGTATGTGCATATGCATACATGCAATTGTTTATCACAGGTGTCTGTCATACCTTTATGTACTTAAGTTCTTTTATTTCACTTTATAGTTAAAGGAATTGAGCCATAAACAAATCAAAACATAGACAAGATATATTTTTATTAAGAATTTATGTTATTTTATGACCAGCTTTGGCAAAATGGCTTTATTTATGTACTATATAATATAACAGAGAGTGAGCTGGAAGTTCCAGAAGCTTCGTAAGAAATTTTACACAATGACGTGTACCATAATAAACTCAAGAATTGCTATAGCTGGGACTCGAAATTGGCTAAAAGATTTGGAAAAATTTGAACGAATTAATTTGTTTAAAAATGGCTTTTATACTTGTTTAGAATCAAAACAAGTCTTAAAATAAACTTGAAGAAATTTCGAAATTCAAAAAGTGAGTCGCAATTCTGGAAGCAGTTCAATAAATTCAAAGTCCAGTTGACACTGAGTCAACAAACATGAAAGCGATAAATTAATTTAAAGCTGATTCAACGAAGGTAATCAAAAAATTTAAGCTAGAGTATGTTCGGGATTTATGAGAATTGGGTAGGACAACCTCTACTAAATTGAGAAACAAGCATTACCACAAATGGCATCATAAGGCAAAGTTTGAGGATGTGCCGTGAAAACAAACACAGTTGTAAGAATCTTTATATTTATATATTTCAGGAAGCTTGAAAATCATATAGTGGATACCACCCCATGACTTCCTCTATAGGATTTGAAATAATGCGCAAAAAACAACCTACAAAAGCATTTGTGCTCTTCAAGAGAAGAACACACTACAAAGCGTATCTATTAAAGCTAATAAGCATAAATTCAAGAGTGTAGGGTATAGACTAGTTTAATAAGTACATACCTCTGGACTCTGAACAGCTTTTTTTTTGTCATATCTCAATTAATTATGAACAAATTGGTCAAGTTTCAGTCAGAGAGCGACTTAGGTATGGGTTTGTATGTATGTACAGATGTACCCTGATACAGAGTATAGCAAGAGCGATTATAAAGCTGTAAAAACAACCAGACGATGTTTGGTTCCTGGCGCCAGACCCGTCCGTCAGTCAGATAGCCAACCCAGCCAGCCAGCCAGCCAGCCAACGGACCGAACATATCTATGTACTGTCATATAGTCCATATAATTTATATTGCATATTACAAATGCCAATTTATTTACACTTGAGATTGCAGTGCACGGTGGGATGAATTGCATATGATGTGGGGAAACCTGTAAAAGAGAGCCGGCAATATGTTTACATGCAGCTACTATGTTATATACATACATATGTAAGTACAGTATGTACTCATTATTTATGCAATCAAAATTGCATATGTATATCATAGTGTACATATGTACATACATATGTGAATAAAAAAAAAGAATGCACTTGTTTGTTAAAGGGCTTGATTGGTGGTGAGTATGGGCAGTGTGTGCTGTGTTGAATTCAGGCAAGCGCAAGGACGGCCCCAAATAGCTTTTCAACACAGCAGGCAGCAGGTGGCATGAGGTCACACTTTGGTATGGTAGATAAAGATAAGCTATTGATAAGTGTTTTTAAGAGAGTGTGCAGTGTGTGGTGAATAAGCGACAGAGTTTGGAGGTGTGGCAGATAATATGAATAATTTTGGCAAATGTGCAAAAAACAACAAAGTATTGCACGGTATTTGCGAATAACAAAATGTAAACACAAAATACCGAACAGTATACAAAAACAAAAGCGTACATATACACAAAACAAAATATATGCATATATAGTATATTATATACATATAAGCAGACAGTCTGAAAGCTACAAACGTGCCGCCGCCAAAGCGACGGCAAAAATAAAAATAATTCAAGCAAAAAAACAACAAAAAAACACAAAAATAAAAAAAAATATTTGAATGGCTCGAAATATTTTTGAAACAAAAACAAAAAATGCCCAACACATTGTCAACTTTTTGCATATTTTGTTTTTATCCACACGTTTGCAAAACAGAACAGCAAAAGCTAAAGCTACAAAAACAACAACAACAAACACTACTACTATGTATATGTATACATGTGTGTACATATGTACAAATACAGCACATAAAATCGGCAAACAATGAGGCACAAAATACAAACAAGTTATAAGCGCGGCACAAGTGGTGTGAGGGGCGCACATACAATGTAAAATATACTCCGAAGGTGAATACACTGCAACACGTACACAGCACAGTGAGCATAACAGCAATAGAGAGAGGGAAAGAGAGTAAGTGCTGCACAAGGCAGCAGAGAGATCCATTGAGTGCATTCATTTGAACAAATAAGTAACAGCCAAACACACACACAACCGCACACATAAGCTCTGTTTAGTTATTATTGTTGTTGCTCTGCTCAACTCTTTGCTGCCGGCGTTGTCGTCGCCATTGTTGCGGCTGCACCCCCTCGCCGCCCGTCGCCCACAAAAGCGTGCTTTAACTTTTTCTCATATTGGCAACGGCAACTGGTTTCAAGTGCTGCTGCTGCTGCCGCTGCTGCTCCACAGAAGAAAAGAGAAAAACAAAGTAAACAAAAACTAAATTCTATTGGTTTGAATTAGTTTCAAAACACGCTTCGCCGCACAGCTGCTGTCTGTGTCTCTGTTAAAAATAAAACTCAAACTCAAACTGCGTGGGCGCTGGACCGTTGCACAGTGGGCCTAAAGTACCAAATTATTGGTTTTCAATTAGTGTAAAGTTTTAGTGTTAAAAATTAAGTATTACAGACTGAGAGACTGGTATTTGAGAAGACACTGAGAAATATGCCGACCCGTTTGGAGTTAGTTGGAAGGCTACTTGTTCGATCTACTGGAAAAAGTATTATCTGCATCAAGTTATGTTGAAAAGTTTAGCATTAACTTTGGTTGAAAACCTTTTAAATATTTTTTAAAAAAGTCTATGAAAAAGTCTACAATGAAAGCAAGTGAAATAATAAAGCATTTTATAGCCTATGCATTTTTAAAAGTCTATTTGTACTGTATTTAGTATCAAAATCAATAGTTTATCATTTCTAACCGGTCCGATTATGTTTATACTATACATACTATAAATGCAGTTCGTGAAAATCTTGTACTTCAAAAGCGGTCAGTCTTCCATAAGAAGATGGGCAAACCTAAGCAGCAAACCTAAGTTTTAAGTGATTTCCGCTTTGACGATGCTAAATTAAATATTTAAAATATAATAATTTCATAAACATTTAAAAGAATATAACATTAATAAGTATTCACATAAACTTATAAAAAAATTAAATTAAAAATTTAAAAAACCCCCGACACAAGAACTTAAGTAATTTCCCTTTAAAAAGTAAAAAATAATAATAGAAACTTAATGTTAAAGTACCTAAGAATCTATTAATAATTCTAAAAAAATACGTCGCGTTGGGGGACACGCGAGGGCAGACGTCGTTGACGGTCGTATCTTACATGCAAATTTTTTGAAGTAATTCTATGAAAGTTTTTGAAGTATTTTTTTAATTTTGTTTTTAAGTTCATCTTTGCTGCTTAATTAGACTAATTGTATTTAAATTGTTAGTTTAGGAGCGGTCCCCCAACGCGACGTATTTTTTTAGAATTATTAATAGATTCTTAGGTACTTTAACATTAAGTTTCTTTTATTATTTTTTACTTTTTAAAGGGAAATTACTTAAGTTCTTGTGTCGGGGGTTTTTTAAATTCTTAATTTAATTTTTTACTTCAAACTTTTTATAGGAAGGTTAGGTTAGGTTAGACTTTAGTATATTATAATATACTTATTTAAGACCCCATCCGAGTATATTTTCAGAAATTCGGTTATTCTCCCCACTTTCACTCCCCACAACTTTTAAACGGCTCAACCGATTTTCATGTCTAGGAACACTCGCACATAAGTCACCTTTAATACAAAAAAAACTAAATTGAAATCACTGCATGCGTTCGGGAGTTATGATGCCACAGACAGACAGGCAGACAGACAGACAGACACGTCAAACTTATAACACCCCTCTTTTTGCGTCGGGGGTTAAAAAGAGCACTATTTACATATTTTCTACTTTATTAATTTATTTACATCATTTTTTTTATCTTTTTGTTCCCGCAAATTCTAAGGCCAAGCCGGAATGGAGATCTCAGCTAAAAATCAGACCTGTTGCTGTGCCTTACAGAATCGAAAAGATATTCTGGAAAAACTATTATCTGCGTCAAGTTATGTTGAAAGGTTTAGTATTAAAGCCGAGTTGCTTGAAAACCTTTTAAATTGTGATGTTTTTTAATTGTTGCCAGCTGTCGGCATAAGGGGGTCTTTCTATGTAATAGTTTCAAAAAATCGATTTTATTTTTTTTACATTTATTTAATCTAAATAGTGTTAGCAATACGCTGGCAAAACGATTTTACTGTGGACGGGCTCGTTTGGCAGTGACAGAGCATTTTTCAAGGTCATGCACGGTCATTTTTCGTTACGTTGTCAAACTTTAAACGTGTTTTCCCGAAAGTCGTCTTTTTAGAGGTGGGGTGAACGTTTTCCAAAAATCTGCCCGACCGATCTTGTCATACTAAACATTTTTATCATCAGAAAAGATGTCGCAACAGATAGACACGAGCTTTTTTTGAAATTCTTGTCCAAAAATTTTTAACAGCCTTAAATAGCAGAAAAAAAGTGCCAAAAAAAAAATATTTTTTTTTTAATTCTATTATTATAAGAATTTTTGGAATTTTTGGAATTTTTGAAAAAGCTCGTGTCTATCCATAGCCAAGGGGATGAGAAAAATTAATTTTAAAGGTTTTTTTTTCTGATCATCTGATCGGTCATAATCGTTCACCCCGTGCGCTTTTCACACTTTTGACGAGGACGCAGTGAAGGATGAATAGCGGTCACATACTTCATTTTTATGTGAAACCAAAAAAACTATTTATAGTTCAATAATAAATGAAAACAATACAAAAAACTGCTTCCCGAAATCATTTGTAGTTTTCGAGTAATACATTTTTGAAATAGCGCTCGGAAATGAGGTTCCCTTAATTCAAAATCATAATAACATGCTATCGATGACGATATTGCTTAATCCATTATCACTTAAACATCGATTACTAAGCTTACTAATACTTAATTAATTTTATACTAAAATTTAGTTAGTAACAGTATTAATAATTATAGTATTAATTTATTTTATGCTTGTATTTTTACGTTACTTCAGACAATTCAATCCAATTTCTTTTATTTTAAATGTAATTTATTTATTATCCGAATATTTTTATTAATTGGCTGCATTAGGCGCCAAAACATTTTTTTTCTAAATTTTAGCTTGCTAGGAGTACATCTATTAAGATTGAGCTATTGAGAGAAGGCTGAAAATAATTCATCGACGTAAAAAAATATCTTGAAAAAATACCAAATTTGTTGTAGGCTACTTTTGGAAATATTTAATTAAGCTGCACATCAGTAATATTTTGAAGAAAATCCCAAAACAGGGCTTATATGAATGCCCATACCAGCCCATTTTGTATTTCTTTATATACCCACAAAAGTCTCTGCTCAAATCAAAATCTTATGTGAGCGCTTGCAATTAACATGATTTTAATCAAATTTTGCCCACTGTGCGCTGCCAACATGCATTTACATTAAAACCTCAGAGCTAAAAATCCTAGTTTGCCATGCAAGGATGCATCTCTTACTAATCTCTGGTTTGTCAACTGCGTAGATTGCATTTGGTCTATACCAGAATAGCACCAGATGAATAATAATAATAATATAGTAGTTTGAATTTTAAAGAGAACTATGCAGAACATATGGTTGGTATCATGAGGGATTTTGGTCATTAAAAGTATTTATCAGATTAGTGAGAACATTTTTTCGAATTTCATCTAAATAACTGACCAGCTAGTTAAAGTATAATAAAATCTTTAAAGAAACTGACCCAAGAAGCTATTCAATGTAGTTAATCTTAAAACACTCAATTCAATTATGTTTAATTTCGCTAGCCTTTGAGAAAATTGTTTCTCATTTCCCAGCCCCAGCCCCAGCCAGTTTGTTTCTCTTAATGAATCCAAACAAGTGACAGAAGTCGACTGTGCACCTAATTGCATGCAAATGGAATTACTTCTTTAATTAAATATCGTAAAGTGGAATTTTCCACCTTCAAAGGATACTGTGACAATGAAAGAAAAAAAATATGTAAAAGAAAATGTAACTAGGAAACAAGTCTCTGATTCTGAGGAAAAAAGAAGTCTGACCTACAGAGGACGCTATTGCATGTAGAGTAAGTGATTAGTTATATAAAATATCTGAACTTCCTTTTAAAACATTCAAACTTCTCGCTTTCTATTTTGCTAATGAGAAAAAGAGTCTGTATGGCTCCAAACAAATTACGCAGTACTAATCTATTATGTACAGATCTATTATGGTTTAATCGAAACTAATGATGTTTTTATTCTTAAACTAGATGGGGCGCCGAAGAACGCAGAGGGCTATGAGTTGACCATAGAGAACCGATTCCAAAGGAACTTAAGCACTATAATTGGTTCACGCTCGAGGATATAAGTGCACAGGCCACGATTCTTCTGGAAATCCCCTATTCCCTATCTACTGATGTATAAAGAAAGTATTAAGAGATATTGCAGCACGCTCAGACAGTCAAGCCGCAATAAAAGCTGTAGCTGGATTGAAAACTAATTCCAAATTGGCTCAGAAAAGCCAAGACAAATTGAAGCATTAAGGACAGTGGAATAAAGTCTTCCTTAGAAGGGTTACAAAAAGCTGTTAAGGAACGGTCTGCACGCCAACAAAACCAAACCAAAACAGGCTGCCTAGAAAAGAGAAAAAGAACCGGACGGGACTCAGAATGCATAGGAAACATGATCCAATAATTAGAAGGTTACGCAAAGCGTAAGAAAGCCTGTTCATCAGAAATAGCAACCACTGGTGTAATTTTTGTATGGTAGCTATATGAAATAGTAAGCCAATTTTGATAAAACTTTACATAGATGTGTAGACTAATATAAATGAAGAGCTTCATCCGGAAAAAAAATGGCGTACGTAAAGTCGGGCGCGGACGTCTTTGGGATACCCTGTACCACTAGCTTGCAACAAAATCCGGTATATTGCTTAGAAACATCAAAGACATTTCATTGCCAAATCAGGTTCCTTCATAAAAAACCAAAGACAGAAGAATTTTTAAGCAAAAACTTTGTTTTTGACCGATCGTTCCTACGGGAGCTATATGATATAGTCAACCGATTTCGATCAAATTTGACACAGTGCTTTAATACTTAAAAAATCTGAATGCTGAATTTAGTTCAACTATCTTTACAAACAAACGAAACACAACGAATTTTGTATAAAAAACGTTTTTTTTGGACCGCTTCGCCTTATGGGAGCTATATGATATAGTCCGATTTCAATAAAATTTGGTGTTATGCTTAAGACTTATAAAAAACTGACAAGTGCCAAATTTAATTCCAATATCTTAACAAACAAACGAAACACAACAAATTCATAAATCGATTTTTTGGAAGATCGGCCGTATGGGAGCTATATGATATAGTCAACCGATTTTATTTAAATTTGATACAATGCTTGAGTACTCTAAAAAACTTCTGAATGCCAAACTGGTTACGATATCTTTATTAAAAAATTAAATATAGCGAATTTTGGTCCTATGGGGGCTATATGATATCGTCAACCGATTTCGATCAAATTTGGTACAGTGCGTGGGAACTATAAAAAACTTTCAGTGCCAAATTTGGTAACGATAACGATTATAAACAAACGAATTATTCTTCTAAAACCTTTATTTTTTTCGAGGTCTTCTGAAAAACCCCTATAGGAGCTATACAATTTAACCCCGATATCAAAAATTAAACTAAACTTGTCTCCTATGGAATAATATAGGATCTAATGTGAAAGTTTGGATTTCTAGCTCTTACTATCTCTGAGATCTAGGCGTTCAAACGGACAGACGGACGGACAGACGGACATGGGTATATCGACTTCTCTATTCACCCTGATCATATTTTAGGTAACTTTGGGGTGTCTCCGACGACTCCTTCTATATGTTACATACATTTTCGGCTTGCACAAACTTAATATACCCTTTGTACCATACGGTACAGGTTATAAAACATTCAATAAGAAAACGCTTGTATAATTTATAGAAGAGGTTTGAAATTAAAACTAAACATGTAATGATAAAGAACTTAGGAATACTTTTTTTCGAGAAAAATGGTACAATGTATTCAACAGAGTAGGAAAAAAGGGAATCCGTCACTCTGAACAAATTAGTTTTATTTATCACATACACAAGGCAAGCTAAAGGTTTCATGTTTAAATTAAACGTTTGAGGTTATTTAACAGTATTCGAGAAAATATCGTATTAAACGTGTTCCTAATAATATTCGTGCTTGTTCCTTGGATAAGCCTAAGGCGACTGACTCCGAATTTCGGTAGTAAATTTTATTAACCCTTTGCACTCGAATGGCGCCGCATTTGCGCCACGCTTATTTTTCTCACTCAGCACTCTTGATTCTTAGGTAATGTTTATGTTAGATAATTATTTCTTTCTTTTGGTCTTGAATATAAGCTACAATATGCTTTATTACAATATATGTAAAAATAAATTAATTTCTTTAGCTGCAGCGACCGCATTTTTCTTAAACATTAATGCATTCACTTTTTACAAAAAAAGCTCTCGAGTTGTTGGTTGCTACTTTTGTTTTTTAGGCTCGAGTGCAAAGGGTTAATAACGACTCGCCGTATATGTTTCCATAATGAAATGGCAAACCTTACTGAAGAGAAATGTTTATTAAATGTTTAATATGTTTATTAAACGTTTATTTAGATAACATATAACTCATAAAAATATATTTTTATCACAATTGACGTTTGGCCGCAAGCATGCGAGATCTTGGTAGACGGCACTGACTAAGACTATGCAAACGATACTGCATTTCCGGCTGTAAAATCTTTTTGAAGAGCTTCTTCTTCGTCTGCTGAGCTGAGTCTAAACCAATAACATCGCCTCGATCATCCGTATTGAGGCCTTCATCCTCGGCACACTCCGGACACTGTTGGGTCAAAACAATATCATTGATATCGGTCAGCGGTTCACAAATCTTCTCGATGCTTTTAACTAAATATTCAGTAGGGTCTTCCGAACGGCGCTCCGTAATGAAAACGCTTGAAACTGTTTCATACATGCGTTGCTCAATCATTTTGAGGAAACGACGTATATTTACAAGATTAACATTTGTATGATCGCCCAACAATTTGGACAAAGGTTCTGTATCTACTGTGGCCATCTCGCATATTGATTGGATACCATTTACCAAATTTTGTAGCTTTTGATCATTCTTATCGCGCACCTTTTTTAACAACTCATTAGATTCTTTCCTTTCGCTTAACTCCTTTTCAAGTGTTACTAAAGTTTTTAGTTGCTTCTCATACTTATTATCATTTCCTTCCTTAAGCGCAGTTATATCCTCGAATAGGCGATCCACAGAGTTATTGAGTAGTTTTATGTGATAGATCATTTCGTTTCCATTGTTAAGAAAGGAAAAGTACACGCTGTCTTGATGCTCAAGCTTATGAATCATCTCATCCAAACTGGCTGAGTGTGTATAGTTCAGAAGCTTCAGCAGCACACCATTGTACAGATCTATCTTCTGAGTAAGATTACTACGTATTTTTTCGCGCCGCTTATACTCCTTTGGTTGTAGATCTGCTAATTCGCGCGTCTTCATCTTACAGCGCAGAAAGGCATTGTTATCGGCATCAGAAGCCATTTTACGAGTAGCACCCTGCATTTCGATCTTGCGCATCTCACGATCCTTTGCGCCATGTTCTTTCATATAGCCGGTCTTCTCATATATTTCGGAACAGCCCTCGAAAGTACGTACGACGAACTCTATCGTATCGAATAAATACTTTTTATCATCATTTAGCTTGTGCACCATTTTTAAGTACGATTCATTGAAGTAATTGCGTTCTTTCAGTAAACATACGATTCCGTTCCGTAGCTCACCATTTTTCGCTGTTAAGGTGCACTCCTGCTGCACACTCACTTCCAAAGCGTTTTCCAATATCATCATTTTCTTGTCCAACTTTGCCTTATGCGCCTGATGCTGATTATCCGGTATAATGCGGCGATTTAAAGCATATGTCTCCTTGCCCACACGACTTATTTCACGATCCATATTAACTATGTCAGCCTTGAGTTTTTTTATTTCCTCTTCCAGTTTCTCGTAACAGTCCACAGAGCATTTGATCCGGTTTAAATAACGTTCGTTTTGCTTAACATGATTCTTACCGCTGGCTATCCAGACTTGAGCGCGCAGCTCATCCTTGTCATGCTCTAGCTTTTTGATGGTATTCTGACGGCTCTTTTCGAGTATAATATCTTTGCGCGACTTTAGTTTGCCAGCCAGTGCGTTTTTGTACTCCCGCTGACGCTTGCCGAGCTCGCGATGATTCTTCTGATAGCTTTCCAGAAAGGCAGCTTTATCCGGTAATTGTGCCATATTTTATTAAAATAAAATTTTATTTTTTTTATTTTTACTGAACTTCCTATTTCGTCGCTTGTGTTTGTTGATTTAAATAATTGTGAAGGCAAATCTTTACTGCCTGAGTTTTTGTTGAAAAGTCATAGCTTACTTTTGTTATAGAAAGTAAATGTAATACGGGGAGATGGGAAAAGATTTGCACTTAGCAGGCTGAAGTCCGGTTCTTCTTCTTCTTCTTCAAGTCCTTCAACCCCGGGTGGGGCATAGGGCGGCGACAAACTTCCTCCATTCTTCCCGATCTGCGGCCAGATACTTCAGCTGTGACTGCTTCGGCTAATACTGTTGATTTCCAAGTAGTTCTTGTTCTACAAACTCACCGTGTACCTTGAGGATTCCATTCGAAAGACTGCTTCACGATGCTGTCATTTGGTCTCCTCAACGTGTGGCCAATTCAGCGCTACTTCCGCTGTCCAATTTCGACATTCAAAAGCTTTTGACTCGTTATGCGACTTATTCACATATAATTCAAGTTTTTAAGAAATCGCGTAACTCATATATTAATGTTTAAAGAACATGAGTAAGAAAAAGAATCGGTCAAGATTTAGTTGGTTTTATGAAATTTATAATAATAAATTTAATTTAAAAAAAAATACTTGTAAATTTATGTTACTTCACAAGTTTTGTCACAACAATCTTACCAACATCTTAAAGTACTTAACCCCATTACATTTCAATACAGAGCTTGGCATATATGCATATCTTGTGAAAATTGGAATAAAGTGATAATCAAATCGGTGAAAAAAACGATTGCTTAAAAAAACAATCCTTCAAAATTAAAATTTATGTACCCTGTACCATATGGTACAAAGGGCATATTAAGTTTGTGCATGCCAAAAATGTATGTAATATACAAAAGGAGACATCGGAGATCCCCAATGTTACCTAAACTATAATCAGGGCGACTAGAAAAGTCGCCATACCCATATCCGTCTGTCTGTCTGACTTATAAAAAACTGACAAGTGCCAAATTTAATTCCAATATCTTAACAAACAAACGAAACACAACAAATTCATAAATCGATTTTTTGGAAGATCGGCCGTATGGGAGCTATATGATATAGTCAACCGATTTTATTTAAATTTGATACAATGCTTGAGTACTCTAAAAAACTTCTGAATGCCAAACTGGTTACGATATCTTTATTAAAAAATTAAATATAGCGAATTTTGGTCCTATGGGGGCTATATGATATCGTCAACCGATTTCGATCAAATTTGGTACAGTGCGTGGGAACTATAAAAAACTTTCGAGTGCCAAATTTGGTAACGATAACGATTATAAACAAACGAATTATTCTTCTAAAACCTTTATTTTTTTTCGAGGTCTTCTGAAAAACCCCTATAGGAGCTATACAATTTAACCCCGATATCAAAAAATTAAACTAAACTTGTCTCCTATGGAATAATATGGGATCTAATGTGAAAGTTTGGTTACTCTAGCTCTTACTATCTCTGAGATCTAGGCGTTCAAACGGACAGACGGACGGACAGACGGACATGGGTATATCGACTTCTCTATTCACCCTGATCATATTTTAGGTAACTTTGGGGTGTCTCCGACGACTCCTTCTATATGTTACATACATTTTCGGCTTGCACAAACTTAATATACCCTTTGTACCATACGGTACAGGGTATAAAAACATTCAATAAGAAAACGCTTGTATAATTTATAGAAGAGGTTTGAAATTAAAACTAAACATGTAATGATAAAGAACTTAGGAATACTTTTTTTCGAGAAAAATGGTACAATGTATTCAACAGAGTAGGAAAAAAGGGAATCCGTCACTCTGAACAAATTAGTTTTATTTATCACATACACAAGGCAAGCTAAAGGTTTCATGTTTAAATTAAACGTTTGAGGTTATTTAACAGTATTCGAGAAATTATCGTATTAAACGTGTTCCCAATAATATTCGTGCTTGTTCCTTGGATAAGCCTAAGGCGACTGACTCCGAATTTCGGTAGTAAATTTTATTAACCCTTTGCACTCGAATGGCGCCGCATTTGCGCCACGCTTATTTTCCTCACTCAGCACTCTTGATTCTTAGGTAATGTTTATGTTAGATAATTATTTCTTTCTTTTGGTCTTGAATATAAGCTACAATATGCTTTATTACAATATATGTAAAAATAAATTAATTTCTTTAGCTGCAGCGACCGCATTTTTCTTAAACATTAATGCATTCACTTTTTACAAAAAAAGCTCTCGAGTTGTTGGTTGCTACTTTTGTTTTTTAGGCTCGAGTGCAAAGGGATAATAACGACTCGCCGTATATGTTTCCATAATGAAATGGCAAACCTTACTGAAGAGAAATGTTTATTAAATGTTTAATATGTTTATTAAACGTTTATTTAGATAACATATAACTCATAAAAATATATTTTTATCACAATTGACGTTTGGCCGCAAGCATGCGAGATCTTGGTAGACGGCACTGACTAAGACTATGCAAACGATACTGCATTTCCGGCTGTAAAATCTTTTTGAAGAGCTTCTTCTTCGTCTGCTGAGCTGAGTCTAAACCAATAACATCGCCTCGGTCATCCGTATTTGAGGCCTTCATCCTCGGCACACTCCGGACACTGTTGGGTCAAAACAATATCATTGATATCGGTCAGCGGTTCACAAATCTTCTCGATGCTTTTAACTAAATATTCAGTAGGGTCTTCCGAACGGCGCTCCGTAATGAAAACGCTTGAAACTGTTTCATACATGCGTTGCTCAATCATTTTGAGGAAACGACGTGTATTTACAAGATTAACATTTGTATGATCGCCCAACAATTTGGACAAAGGTTCTGTATCTACTGTGGCCATCTCGCATATTGATTGGATACCATTTACCAAATTTTGTAGCTTTTGATCATTCTTATCGCGCACCTTTTTTAACAACTCATTAGATTCTTTCCTTTCGCTTAACTCCTTTTCAAGTGTTACTAAAGTTTTTAGTTGCTTCTCATACTTATTATCATTTCCTTCCTTAAGCGCAGTTATATCCTCGAATAGGCGATCCACAGAGTTATTGAGTAGTTTTATGTGATAGCTCATTTCGTTTCCATTGTTAAGAAAGGAAAAGTACACGCTGTCTTGATGCTCAAGCTTATGAATCATCTCATCCAAACTGGCTGAGTGTGTATAGTTCAGAAGCTTCAGCAGCACACCATTGTACAGATCTATCTTCTGGGTAAGATTACTACGTATTTTTTCGCGCCGCTTATACTCCTTTGGTTGTAGATCTGCTAATTCGCGCGTCTTCATCTTACAGCGCAGAAAGGCATTGTTATCGGCATCAGAAGCCATTTTACGAGTAGCACCCTGCATTTCGATCTTGCGCATCTCACGATCCTTTGCGCCATGTTCTTTCATATAGCCGGTCTTCTCATATATTTCGGACACAGCCCTCGAAAGTACGTACGACGAACTCTATCGTATCGAATAAATACTTTTTATCATCATTTAGCTTGTGCACCTTTTTCAAGTAAGATTCATTGAAGTAATTGCGTTCTTTCAGTAAACATACGATTCCGTCCCGTAGCTCACCATTTTTCGCTGTTAAGGTGCACTCCTGCTGCACACTCACTTCCAAAGCGTTTTCCAATATCATCATTTTCTTGTCCAACTTTGCCTTATGCGCCTGATGCTGATTATCCGGTATAATGCGGCGATTTAAAGCATATGTCTCCTTGCCCACACGACTTATTTCACGATCCATATTAACTATGTCAGCCTTGAGTGCTTTTATTTCCTCTTCCAGTTTCTCGTAACAGTCCACAGAGCATTTGATCCGGTTTAAATATACGTTCGTTTTGCTTAACATGATTCTTACCGCTGGCTACCCAGACTTGAGCGCGCAGCTCATCCTTGTCATGCTCTAGCTTTTTGATGGTATTCTGACGGCTCTTTTTGAGTATAATATCTTTGCGCGACTTTAGGTTGCCAGCCAGTGCGTTTTTGTACTCCCGCTGACGCTTGCCGAGCTCGCGATGATTCTTCTGATAGCTTTCCAGAAAGGCAGCTTTATCCGGTAGTTGAGCCATTTTATATTAAAAATAAATTTTACTTTTTATTATTTTTACTGAACTTCCTATTTCGTCGCTTGTGTTTGTTTATTTAAATAATTGCGAAGGCAAATCTTTACTGCCTGAGTTTTTGTTGAAAAGTCATAGCTTACTTTTGTTGTAGAAAGTAAATGTAATACGGGGAGATGGGAAAAGATTTGCACTTAGCAGGCTGAAGTCCGGTTCTTCTTCTTCTTCTTCTTCTTCAAGTCCTTCAACCCCGGGTGGGGCATAGGGCGGCGACAAACTTCCTCCATTCTTCCCGATCTGCGGCCAGATACTTCAGCTGTGACTGCTTCGCCTAATACTGTTGATTTCCAAGTAGTTCTTGGTCTACCAACTCACCGTGTACCTTGAGGATTCCATTCGAAAGACTGCTTCACGATGCTGTCATTTGGTCTCCTCAACGTGTGGCCAATTCAGCGCTACTTCCGCTGTCCAATTTCGACATTCAAAAGCTTTTGACTCGTTATGCGACTTATTCACATATAATTCAAGTTTTTAAGAAATCGCGTAACTCATATATTAATGTTTAAAGAACATGAGTAAGAAAAAAAATCGGTCAAGATTTAGTTGGTTTTATGAAATTTATAATAATAAATTTAATTAAAAAAAAAATGCTTGTAAATTTATGTTACTTCACAAGTTTTGTCGCAACAATCTTACCAACATCTTAAAGTACTTAACTCCATTACATTTCAATACAGAGCTTGGCATATATGCATATCTTGTGAAAATTGGAATAAAGTGATAATCAAATCGGTGAAAAAAACGATTGCTTAAAAAAACAATCCTTCAAAATTAAAATTTATGTACCCTGTACCATATGGTACAAAGGGCATATTAAGTTTGTGCATGCCAAAAATGTATGTAATATACAAAAGGAGACATCGGAGATCCCCAATGTTACCTAAACTATAATCAGGGCGACTAGAAAAGTCGCCATACCCATATCCGTCTGTCTGTCTGTCTGTCTGTATGCACGCCTAGATCCCAGAGATGGTAAGAGCTAAAGCTACCAAACTTTCAGATTAGACCCTCTATTATTCTATAGGAGACAAGTTTATTTACTTTTTTGATATTGGGGCTACATTATATAGCT
>JBAMAX010004470.1:0-22198 GCA_037043745.1 Chymomyza amoena | reverse complement strand
ATGTTATGGAAATCTATTTGATAGGGCAACACTGGCTAAACAGCTGGTTATAATTCACTCGCTCACAATTAAATGAAATACGGTATATGTATATTTTACATATGTATGTACATCTATCTCGCCTTAACGGCGTACCAGAATACTCAGAAATTTTTGAGACACATTAAATTTTTGTGTAAATTAAATCTTTTTAAATTAATCCCGATGCAAGGCCAACCAACGTTTAGAGTCAACAGTTGAACGCCCATAAGAGCGGCTAACATCAAAAATCATGCCGGGAACATGCCCTTGGTAACCCGGTATTATACCAATTATGCGGGGATATATTACTCCATTTCTATTGGCAAAGGAACGACCAATACCAGCTGTCTCCAACGGCACCCATTCAGCGCTACGCCTAAAGAATAGATCGTCTTTAGGATAGCACCATCCACCATCGGGCAAATGAAAGCTAAATCCACCTAATAGAAAATACAACTTTGCAATATGAACTCGAACTTAAGAAGTGCTGAGTTTCAGCTTCACTCACGGTTTCCATACGACATTTTTGTAAAGATAGCAGTATCTGTTTTTAGTCCCAAAATGTAAGAACAGTAAAGTTAAAGTAATTTTGCTTTTTATATGTATGTGATTGGATTGTCGAAGCAATAGTTCTCAACAACAAAAAGGCAAAGCCTACATAGCAAATATGTACTTTTTTGTCTGCTTGCGCCACACCAATCGTGTTCATTATATAGCGACTTTTGCCAAGTTTATAAAAATCCACTTTTTGATTAAAACCTTGTAAATTATTATATACTTAGTACATAATTTATTTTGAAGGGACCCAGTTGTTGCTTTTTAATATTTTAACATTTTCGCAACATTTTCTACTTACTACGCAAGCTGGTTTTCCAAAATAACTTCTTTAGAAGTCTTATTTAAAACTATGTATGAAAAATTCTATATTATTTATGTGCATAAAATTACATAGAATTTAATTTAGCAAACTACAATTATTGCATGTTGATTAAATTTCACAATTTTGGAAGGTTGGATTTTTTGTTAATTGATTGACGTGTTGGGCACACTTCCTGTTGGGCTGCCTAATGCTTCCCGTTTAGGTTGTCTTTTTCGCCTTTTTTGCCTGCTTGCTCTTAAGCTTCTCCTGCTTCTTGAGCTCCTTTTCTGTCAGAGATTTGTACAATTTATAGCCAAAGAGCGCTGCAATATACAAAAAGAAGAATTTGTTTATAATATGTTAATTAACTAGAATATATATAATTTAACCAAATATTGTAACCACAATAAGTAGCAAAGCCATAGCAATGGAGCTACTGTAAGTCTGAGCTAAATGTGCGTGCTGTGCTAGTTTGCGATCGATGAGCGCTTTAGATTCCAAAAAAGAATCTTTCATTTCGCTAATAAATTTGTAACGATCATCTTGGCTCAGAGAGTCCATTTTCAACTGCAGGCGGTCTATTTTTTGCAGCAAGTCTTGGGCAAACTTGCTATGAGGACCTGTTTTCGCCACCACTGCGGCTACCGATTCTTTCAATTGTTCAATGATCGTTACATCGCTGGGATCCATTGTTTGAATTTAAAAGCTAACAGCTGGTCAACATGAGAATGTTGTATTCGGAGCACTACTTTTGACGAAACTTTTGCCGAAAATTTTGCCTTATAGGTGGGCACGATAATTGTGTATTATTTGTAGCTAGCTATCTTATCAAAAATTGAATGTCGAAGTCGCCATTGTACAAATGTTTATATCCGAGACTTGCCACATGGCACTCTATGTGTACAGACTGAAAGTATCGAAGTATTCTTGTAAATGTATAAGCCTAATCAAACATAGATATGTCTACCATTGATAAGAGTTGCTTTTTACGTGGGGGCTCATTCAGTTTTGTTTAGAGTGGTTGTGGGATGGATAAAGTGCTTACCAAAGACGAGCACTACCAGCGCAATCATCACAATAAAAATGAGATACTCTTTAGAGCTGTGACCCGGCTGTCCGAACTGTCGCATTAAATCCTCAGCTGACGGTGGCTTTGGATTAAAAATGCTTTCACGCAATTCTTCGCGTTCTGCATCCGATATGTCTTCCATTTGTTCGACAAGCTTCCAAATTTCTTCAGCACTGGGCATTTTAAAATCGCCGCCACCAGGATGTCCTGGTGGACCACTAAAACCTTGATCACCACCCGCTGCAGCTGCAGCAGCCACATCCTCCGCAAATGCCTGCTGATTTATGGGATCATCGGCCATTTTTTCTTTTGGCTACTTGCGCAGTTTTTTAACGGTGCGTTTTTAAGATAGTTTTCTTGCTTAAGGCGTTATCGGTTCTGAATTAAAAAATATTAAGATAAAAATAGTTGATTTGCATACACATATAGTACATAAAATGGGGTATGGAAATATTAATTGAAAACTATATACATATACACATGCATATACATGCTCTAATATATATGCAACATTAAAAGCAGCATTTAGGCAGATATGTATATACTTATAAGAAAAAAAGAACGAATTTAACAACGTGGCAATTCGAATTGTAAACAATCTATTGTAGCTCAGCCGAAAACGAAACCGCTCACAAGCGACAGGCCCAAAGTAAGCAGTCGTGGCCGAGTGGTTAAGGCGTCTGACTCGAAATCAGATTCCCTCTGGGAGCGTAGGTTCGAATCCTACCGGCTGCGTTAAATTTGATATATATTTTTTTTTTTGTTGTAGTTAGGTGCTGCCCTTTGTTTTTCACATGTGTATTGAATTTTTAGGTTTTAAAGATATCATCTAATTTAAAAATGACCACGCACTTAAATGATTTTAATAATCCGTAACTTTTTTAGCCGTCGTAAAGGGACGACACGCTGCTGGCTGCTGCTTGTGCAAACTGAAAATAACGTGGTCAAGTCAGGAATAAAATTCAAAATAAAATTGATACAAATTCGTAATCAGTTTTATTCACTTTATTAATATACTATATACATGTGTATAGGTAGATAGAGATATTCAATTTTATTTTGCTGCGTTTAAAGTTTTAGCGATTGTGAGGTAAACGTCAGCATTTTTTGGTGTAGCTAAAACACCGGCAAATTTACTGAATGATAACATTCTTTATAATTCAAGAATACGCCTTATCATACAGACACTGCGACTGCTAGTTTCTAATATTCAAGCAAAAAAATAAAAATTACAAACCAAACGGAATACATGCATTTAAAAGATACAAAACGGGAAGTTATACACAATTATAGACATCAAGTATAAGATCGAAATTTAATGTTGATTGCTTCTCTTATCAAACCGCATTTACTAATTGTTTCGTTAGTGAGCTTCAAGTACATATAGTAGATAAGATATTTACGAGATATTCAAATCTAGAAAATCAAAATATCAAATTTCGAGATGCCGAAATACCTTTTTATGGTTTATTTAAATTTTTTGTTGCCATTTTTGTAAGAGTATTTCACTATTGTTAGCAAATATATCATAAAGAGTTTTTTAAGCAATAGTCTTGTTTTGATGATATATGCATATTTTCACAATTAGTTCTTAAACTGAGAGAGTTCGAACTGAAACTAGATCTGCAAAGCGTTTTGTATAAAATGAGCTTCAAATATAACATGTTAATTTACACTGCTGAACTAAGACTTTTTTATAAAACCCACATATAAATTCGAAGCTTAGTTATACAATGTTTCAATTGTTGCCGGGTGAAAGTAGAGCTATTTTGTCTTTTGACCTGATTTGATTTGCGACGTGGTGCATCATGCTATTTTGGGTTGGTATTAGATTCATGCTGGAATACTGCTTGCTATGAATAATGGGTAACTCACCTGCTAGTCCAAAAACAATAATAGCCGGAACGTAAAATGCTAGATTGGGTATAGATTGTTGAAACGGCGAACCAGCATCAGTTAAATCAACCATTATGCCCAAATTTAATACTTCAATAACCTTATGATAGAGCAGCAGTCTAGGCACTAATTATTTAATGGCCGAGGACTCTGTGAACTAGCCGACGTAGAAGAAGCATTTGCATCTTTTGTCTATCGATGTATAATGTATCGATTAAAGTGTTTCAAGTGTATACACACCAAAATTCATAACATACGGAAGTTAGTACACATTGTGCACTTTACAGCTGTGGGATTTTGTGGGCTAAGCAGTCATTTTCTATTTGGAAAATAATTGACATAAATTAACCAAAATGAAGCTTATCTATAATTCATTGTTTAAGCGCACGTCTACTTACGCTGTAGCTATCATTGGAGCTACATTCTTCTTTGAACGTGCCATTGATGTCTCTTCAAATATGATTTTTGAATCTGTCAATAAAGGCGTAAGTACAATGCAGCAAAAAACTTATGTAAGAACAGAGTGAATTTCAACTCAATTTTTTTCGTTTTCATGCAATTAGAAACTCTGGAAGGACATCAAAGGAAAATACGAATAGGTTAACTAACGATGGTGTAGAAAAATAAATATTATGATCCGTTACTAGTAAAAATAAACTTTATTTTTAACGTTTCGAAAACCAAACAACTTAGTTCTACTTATTCTGCTTGTCGACACTCTGCTCGGACACATCCCAAGGTTTTTCTTGTCTGTAAGCATCCCAGGGCTGAGGGCTTTGGTATCGTGTTGGCTCTTCAAAGGAAACACCGTTGGCTTGGACAGTCTTTAACAACATATCTAATTTGCTGCCGGGTACTGCTACTACATTGCATGTCATTTCTGTTATGCCAGACTGTAGACAACGTTTCGCTAAAACACGGCCCAAATTAATGAATGCGGAGGTGTCATTGGGCTTGAACAATTGTTGCTTAATGGCCCACTCCGCAGTGCTAGCGTTTAGAATTGTGCCATTTTCAAAATGTTTTACACCGGCAGTCACATAGCGTCCACTAACTGTGACCTCGAGGGTGTGCCAAAAAGAGCGTCCAGGTTTTTCTAAATGATATCCAATGGGTTTATACGCTATACGCAGGCTTTCCAAGTTACGAGGGTTACGATTTATCACATAGCTTGCATCCTTAAGCGGCACGGACAAATCTTTTATTTTGTGTAGCACCCTTGCCGACGTTAGGGGACGTGCACGTCGCGACATTTTTCCTAATAAATTAAGCAAGTCGTTTAAACTTATTTAATTCAGTTGTTTGTGGTTTGTTGGATTTAAAGGTTATGTTTCTGTCGAATGAGTTGCCATCACTGAATGTGCAATATATGTCGTTGCCTTTGAATGGCAAAATGCACAGCTGATTTCACCGTGTTTACATAGTAAACTTTCTACACAAAAATTTGTATCTTTTTTGATACCAATAAAAATTTGCAGTTTCTCGGTGACATGCGCGGTTTGGATTCAAATTTACCTTGTTAGCCTGTGCGACGTGAACTTAAAATTGCGCACGACTTGACGCTTGCAAATTGTACAAAAGTTATGTAAATTTTGGAGTACAATTTATCTATAATAGTAAATTTTAAGTGCAGGCCATCATGATGACGAATTTGTCTATAAACCTGTACCGCCTGCGGTGTTCAAAAATAAGGATTAAAGCACTGGCGTTGCAGCATTCACACTATAACTTGTATGGCCAATGCGTGCCTAAACTGGTGCAGACAAGGGTAAGAAGTCCAAAAAGATAGTAAATCAATTTTCAATGTCAATTGCATCGATTTTGGTGCACATGCCACACATGCGATTACAGTCCACTTACAATCCACCACTTGCATGAATTCTAGGGTTGCCAACATTTTTGATAACATTTCAAAGTTTAAAACGGAATTCTATTTACATATGCGTTAACAATTTTCATGGTAAAACGTCTTTCACTAAGCATTTCACTAATGATAACAATGCAAAATAATTGCATATCAACTACTAATATTAGTACGTGAGATTCATTTAGTTCTTGCTGTTCGTTCGCTCACTTGCGCGTTGCTTTGGGGGCACTTCACAAATTGTCATGAAAACAAAAATCAGTTACACTGTTGCCGTCTGAAACTCTTAACCGCTTGCTGCAGTTGATTATTTGCATTTAAACAAAAATAATAAATGTGCATACCAATGAAAAGATAAAATAAGTATGAAATAGCGCATTAATGATTTGTTTAGTTAGCAAAAAAAATCATTCAACCGCTGAAGTGTCAATTTAATATTTTAGTTGCTATTTCCCATCTTCTCCGAGTGCATTGCCTCTCTGCAATGCTATGCAGTTTGAGTCCTCGCTCGTGTTTCCTCAGTATCTCCTCTCGATGTCTGTCTTTAAAACTGCGCATGTTGCATGCTCGGTTCTGTGGGCACACTTTATTTTACTAATGTGAAAACAAGGCTTTTAAGTGTAGTGAAAATAAAATATCGGTTTGCTTTAAACAACAAATAAAATGAACAAATAATATAAAAAACTAAAAGCGTAGTATACACAAAATTAGGAAATTAAACAAGAGGAAAATAAAAACGAGTTCATGGAACCCACTTTATAAAAACGATAAGATTGGAAAAAATGCCAATGGTTGTTGTGCACTTTGGGTGCAGTTTCGAATTTATTGTATTCGAATATAAATTTATTTACCACCCACAGCATTACGTCCAAGCACCAAATGCGCACCCTATGCCGGATGACAGGCCGCTGCCATCCCAGCAAGAACAACAAAATCTCCAATCGCAAACTTGGCATCCGCATCAGGAACAGCAAATAACTTCGCACAGTTGCAAGCATTCAAAGGAAGACTTGCCAGCGCAGCCTGGACTTGAGCCGGGAATGCAGTCATCGAGAGAGTCGGGGGGTATCGATATGCCATACAACATTGATTGGATATTCCCTCGGTTGCGGCGTCCCTCTAAATTTTGGTATTTTGCGAGTCAAATAGTCATCACTGCCGTTGGACTCTTTAGTAAATTTGTGCTGGGTGAGTTCACACATGGCGTATGCGCAAAATCCTTCTTGTGCGTGACCTTACCCAACCTGCGCCAAAGGCAATGACTTTTTCCGACTGCAAAACACAAACCGAACAAAGTCAGAGCTTTTGCGTTTTTTTCACAACAATATTTTTATCATTTTATTTTTTTGTATAAGTTTATTTTTCTTTTGTTTTCATTGTACTTTTTCGTTTTTGGCAGTTGCTTTGGTTTTTATTTTGTTTTTGTTTTGATTTGTTCTACTTTATTTGCACAATATGCACATTTCAAATATTTTCACACATTGAATTTTGTCATGGTCATGAATGTCTTGCACGCCAATTGATAGACGTCACAGGTGCTTCCTTATTTATTTCATTATACATACATATGTACGTATGTGTATCTATGTATATGCAGGTTGCAAGAAAATATCTCAAGAACATTCAGCATTTCGATAGTTTATGTAATATGGCGTGTTTAATATAGTTACACTAAAAAAGTGTACATTTCACACAAAAAATTTGGATTAGTCGCGGTGTTGCACTTTGGAGTGATACATGCCCATTAATACCCATTTGTTGATACTATACGTGTCAATACGTTGAGTACTAGACTCGCCTCACAAGAGGCGACTAGCTTTATCATGTGATTTGTTGTCAGCTTAAAGACAGATTCTTTACAGCATCCATCTGGTTAAGAACAAACAACGACTTTAAAAACTAATTATGCCGACCTACCTATTCCTAGGTCATCATAAGTTATTTTTCCCTATGTACATACTTAGGTACATACTTACTTTTTATACACAGTAAATTATAAAACAAAGGGTACATCGCAGACACACCGATCCCAAGCACTGTACCAAAATTGATCAAAATGGGCTGACTAGATCATTAAGCCCACATAGGACCGATCGTCATTTTTCATTTGTTTATGAAGATATCGCAATCAAATCGGGTATTTAATAGTTTTTTAGAGTTCTCCAGCACTGCACCAAATTATAACAAATTCGGTTGACTATATCATAAATCTCCCATAGTACCGAACGGTCAAAACACCATTAACTTGGTGCAAAATTCGTTGTTTCGTGTGTTTTTTATGACATCGTATCCAAATTTGGTGTTTAGTAGTTTTTTGCAGTTCCCAAGCACTATTTTATCAAAACCTGGTGCTTGATACGAAATTCGACTGTATTTTGTCACTATCGTAATATCGTCCTTCCGCAATATTTAGGGTTTGATTTATAGGATATCAGGAATATAACGCACGCCATCCTTTTATTGTTTACTTTGTAATTTTTTTTCGATTTTCAACATAAATTTTTTTTCAAGGTCCATTGAAATGTTTAAGTTAAGACAGCTTGAAATATTTCTTTTGCGAGCAGTTGGTCCGGTATGCCCATTTTGTACCGAATAAGCTGTTAAATATCGCTTTGAATTTTACACTTATAAAGTACAATTGAGGTGAGGCTTACTATTTTTTATTCTTCCACAAACTTAAAGTATGGGCACAGGGTATAATACAAATTTTTATTCAACTATTATTTCAAAATTTTTAATTTTTTCTTAGGCCGAAAGTGTGTGTAACATTCAGAAGGAGATGTAGAAGACCCCTAAAGTTTCTTAAAGTATGAAAAAGGTGACTAACAAAGTCGATATACCCATGTCCCTATGTCTGACCGTCCGTATGAACGACTAGATCTCAGAGAGATCAACTTAACTTTCAGATTAGATTCAGATATAGGGGTTATATTATATGAATCCCATCGGGGTGTTTGAGGGGACCAAAAAAAGTTTTGGTGGGATAATACGTAAGATATCGTAACTAAATTTGGAAGTCCTAATTTTGTTTATAGTTCCCAAGCACGGTAGACTATATCATATAGCTCCCATAGAACCAATCAGTCAAGAACTCAATTTTTGTACCAAATTCCTTGTGTTTTGTTGTTTAAGAAGGTACCGTAACAAAATCGTTTTTGGTGCAAAATTGTCAATCCCTTGTGTTTTGGATTGCTTTAGCAATATTCCGTTCTTAATATCCCAAAGTCATCTGCGCCCGACCCTTTTTTTTTTTTTTTAAATTGACTTCTGTTGTTGGGTAAAGGGTATCAGAATCATTTTTTATATAGTTCGCAAAGAAAAGGTTTTTGTCAAAAAAAATACGTTATTCTTTTCTTAAACGTTTCTCTTGACCAAAGCATTGATCTGACTGTTCAGTCCTTTTTATAAATCGTATATGTGTTCTCTTCTGTGCATTATATGGATGTGAGTTGATAGGAGTTAACTAAGACGTCGTCTTGTCTCTCTATGTCGTCGATTTTCATATTGAGAAGAAAAAGTAAATTATTATTCATATTATTACTCGTATTCAGTATTTATGAACAGAACACGTGTCTACAACAAAGATCGCATCATTCATTTGATTTCCAAGCGTCCAAAGGGAGTGCCTTTAGTAACAGTATCTAATCATTACTCTTGCTTTGATGATCCGGGCATCTGGGGATTGCTGCCAGTAACCTATGTCTGCAATACGTTTCGTATACGTTGGTCTATGGCGGCGCATGATATCTGCTTCACCAATAAATACCATTCTTTGTTCTTTATGTATGGTAAGTAGAAAAGTAATTACAAATCCTTCGGCACTTGGTTAAAATTTATATTAATGTTTGATATATTCTTAAAAGGAAAATGTATACCAGTTGTTCGTGGCTTAGGTGTCTATCAGGATGCTATTAACTTGTGCATTGAAAAATGTGCCCAAGGTCAATGGGTACACGTGTTTCCAGAAGGAAAAGTGAATATGACCAAGGAAGAATTAAGGCTTAAATGGGGTGTTGGACGCATAATTTATGAATCGCCGAAAATGCCTATAGTAGTACCCATGTGGCACTTAGGAATGGATGAAGTTTTGCCAAATGTAGAACCCTACATGTTAAAATGGCGCAAAAATGTAACTGTCAACATCGGCCGGCCATTGGATCTAAACGAATTTGTAGCGGACTTGAAGGCACGCCAAGTCCCAGAGCCCGTGGCCCGAAAACTTATTACGGATAAAATACAAGAAGCATTTCAAGTAAGTATTGAAATCTTTGGTTTGCAAAACAAACACATGGACACAAATCTCGTAAGGTGATTTTTTTTAATTTTCAATTTACGGCCCTGCGTACACAGAGCGCTGACGTAGCTTTTTGAACAGCTTAGTAATTGTATTTGTTTGCAGGGGTTACGGATAGAAACAGAGCATCTCCATAGCCAGCGAAGTTAATTTTTTTTCGATAAGCTGAAAATTCAAAGAGGTTTTTATAATAATTTCAAGTTTTCGACCATCCATCAAGACGCCGCATGTATTTTAAATAAAAGTATAGATCAATTAATCATTTGCATTACGTTTTAAATTATTTCGGTATTGTTTATAATAAATTTAGGTATAATAGAGTGCATTCATAATTATTGTAAATAAACCAATTTTTAAAATTGAACATGCAGTTTTATTGAAATTCTTAAGTCTCGCGGCTAACGTCCAACTTGTAGCTGGCAATACTGCAATGGCCATCAGCTGTTAATTTGGCAACAGATGGAAAGCACCGTTACACATCGTGGGTTCTAAAAAATGTAAGATAAATTGAAGCAATTATTTAAATAAATTTGTTTATAACGTTTGTACTGAATTTCAGTTTGCTTTTAAAATGATTGATAAGGAACATGCTCTAGTATTAACCACGCCAAAGCGTAATGAGCTGCTCAGAGATGGACCACCTCGTGATTCCCAGTGTCAGATTTTGGGTCGGGGAACTTATGGCATAGTTCTTAAAGCAATATATAAAGGTAATTAACATAATTGATTATAATTATTTAACCTTATAAAATGATTAATTTTCGCTTAGGACACCATGTGGCAGTCAAAATTGTTAAAAATCAAACAAAGTCGGAATCGTCTCAAGGTAGTGTTGACTCAACTCTCCACAACGAATCGCATGTGCTGCATTGGAAACACAAAAATATTGTATGTCTTTTAAAAGTTGAATCTACCCCAGATTTCGGTTTGATTATTATGGAACGCACGATAGGGATGTGCCTACAACGCGTGCTGGACACGCTTTCATTGCCTTTGATGCATAGAGTTTTGTAAATAGGTTCGGTTAAAAAATTTCATATTTTCTCATATCAAATGTCTTATAGTATAACATTAGACGTGCTGGCAGCGTTGCATTATTGTCACAGCCAGTATTTGCTGCACCTGGACGTTAAACCATTAAACATTTTGGTTTCTTTGGGAACAAAGTCTCAGAATCTTCATGGCAACCGCAGCTACATGTGCAAACTGGGCGATTTTGGTTCGTCTTTACGATTAAATGAGTTTTGTAAATCTCAGTTAAGGGCCAAGGTAGGTTGCTCAGCGGTAAGCTTGAACTTTAAGCAATTAAAACAATTTTTTTTTTTTAGGGCACGCTTCGGTACATGTCTCCAGAGGCTCTACGATCAGGTCAATTGTCGTTTGCATCAGACATTTTTGCTCTTGGCATCACAATGTGGCAAATGCAAACGCGTCAGTGGCCCTATCAACCGCTAACTTGTAACGAATCTATAGCCTACCACGTGGTCAAAAATGATTTGAGGCCAGATAACTATGCAAAAATTAAGGCTTTACAGTACGGATCCGATTATTTTAGCGTCGCGCGGCATAATTGTAGCTGTGTTACCTCCGACGCCAAATTGTGCATCTATGTAAATAAGGTAGAAGGTGATATGCAGCTAACTAATGAAATCTATAAAAAAACAGAAGTATCTGCTCGTCGTAATCTAAACTTTGATACAAAACGAAGCCACAGCCGTAAACATAGCAGATTATCGCGTTACTTTAATAAACCCTCGCCAGGAAACCCCACAACTGGTTTAGAGAAGGCTTATTCTACCTTATATAAAAATTGTTGGATAAGTTCGCCAGAGATACGCATAAACTCGGCTTTGTTGCAAATACGCTTAGAACAAATTTTGTCCAAGTGTACTCCGTCAAATATTTCTTAATTGTTATTTTGATTATATTTATTTGTTTTTATCTTGTTTTTATTTTTTCCGATTTTTATATGTTAATTGTTTTCTTTTTACGTTCAAAATAATACTATTTTGCCGCGATTCTAAATTGTTATTGTATTAAATTTAAAAGGATAACATATTTACAAATTTTTTTGTTCAATAATTTATTTTCGTAACTTTTTTATTTTTGTACTTGCTACTCTAAGAAAATACATTTTTAATGTTTATATGAGCTTAAAAACAAATATAATTTTTTTTATGCCGAGCGTTGTGAGTTTTCTAAGAGCTAAGGATGTGAGTGTGTTCCTTATATAATGACAGTTTTCTAGGGGCTGTAGTATAGTCAGTTGCATCTAGTTTTTCACCATGACTTTTTTAGAGAGCTTACTTACTGTAGAAGGTGTCTATTTACAGTTATTTTTCAATTATTTTTAATGATTTATGTACGTTTCGAAACCATACATTTTTATATGAATATTATATTATTATTTGTATAACTGCTTACTTTATTGATTCTTTGATTATCTATTGTTGTATATTTATAATCTCTCATAACCATGTACTAAATCTTTTAAATAGAATCTTTTATGTATTTTGTGCGGAAGACTACATATTATTATTATTTAATGTTGAACAGTTTCTAGTATTAGTAGTTTGTAGTTAAGTTTTAGGCTCATGAAAAGTTGATTTTGAAAGAATTTCGGTTGTTTTGCTTAAACGCAAAGCTACTCATAGTGATAGTTTGTTATTAGTTCTTAAATTTATCATAGACTTTTCTGGTTGCATCTTTCCAGGCTCTACAAATTACAATAGAGCACGGCGAGCAATACTATATGTTGAGTCTGGCAGTTGGCGTTTTACAAAAATTGTTATCGAAATAAAAAATTCACAAAAAAGTTTGTCAACTTTCATACTTGCTCCATAGTATAAATACTTATACAAGATATATGTTAATTTGCTCTTCTTGTTTTTCATTTAATATATCACAATTTAGTCTTTTTATTAAATCCTTAATTAATTATATATGTATATAAAGTATATGCTTAACGATGTTTAATTCTTGAAGATTACAAATTGTTTTTGTTGTTGTTGAGATTTTGCGTTGAAAAGCAATCACAAAGGATACCTTTCATCGCTTAGCTTGCATAGGAACGGCGCACGGGAACTGGTGGTGGTATTTTGGATTTACGTTGTTGCTGCTGTTGTTGTAACGGGGAGTGTGGAGTTGGAATTCTAGTTGGTGCGGTCTTTTGCAGACAACTCTTTGATAGCTCTATCTTTGGTGGAACACGCGGCTGCGAATGCGCTTGAGCCTGCGATAAAACTGGTGAAGTAACACGCTTCCAGCCGTTGCTTTTGCGCCAAGAATTGGCAGGTGAAACTTGCCGCTGCAGCATTCGCTCCTTTAGTTTGCAAATAACCGATGGTGCCGGCGGTGATATTTCTTTGGCCGTTTGAGCGGAAATAGCACAGCTGATGCTGCCGCTGCGCACCACACTTGACTCCAGTTCGCGACGTTGATTTTGCCGCAGAATACAGCTGGGTTCCTGCTCCTCCAAAACTGATTTTGATTTAACCAGAATGTGAGGCGGGCGACGTAGTTCCGTTTCAATAATTTGTGCTATGCATTGTTGTTCGTTAAGCAGGGCGGGAAGCGTGTCTGCTAATTTGGTGCGTACCAGTGGGACATCTTCAATTTCAATGTCGCTGACGCGACGTTGACACTCTTCAAGAGCTGCATAGTTATGTTCGCCTTCTTCTTCTTCATAAAGTGCCCGGTCTGTGGCAGAATGGGTGTCACTTTCGCTTGAGGAGCAGCTTGTTAGCTGGGCACGGCCTGCTTCGCTAGGTGTAGGGCTGTTTTCTCGCGTATCCATGCGTCTCGCGACGTTATGCGTTCTTAAACGTTCTTGGCACTCCGATAAGCTGGTGTCTTGACCATCGTTGTCGTCATCGACCCCACCACCTTCGTCGTCCGTCTCGGCCTCAAGGCAGGAATAGAGACTACGCGAAGAGTTGGTGCGTATATTCACCAGCTTATAGAAATCATTGGTAAAGTCCGTACAAGCTATCTCCTCATCCTCCGAGTAGACAATCTGTACCAGAAGAAGTTGCAATAAAACAAGTTTGGTAAAATGATTTATTTTTCTTAAGCACTTACCTTCTGCTGCAGCAGCTGAGAAATGCCATCGGTTATTGAATCAGTCTCAACTGTAGTCGAATTGATAAAGTCATTCGAGTGCCAAAGCCAATCGTGGTCTCGTTTGCCCTGCTCCCTTTGCAGCTGCTGTTGATGGTCCCGCTCGTCGTCAAACGTTATCACAGCTAACTCTTCCTGCGACATGCTCCAATCTTCCATTTCCGTAGAACAGGGCTCTGCTGGTAAAAGCCATTGCTCTGGCTCTTCCGGCAAATCCTCCAATTGTCCGTTTGATGGTTGCGGTTGCCCACTGCTCATAGTACAATAGCCTTCGTCACGTCCCTTTACCGGGCTGGCCGAAAGCGCTGCATTCTGAGCCTCCAAATCACGCACGCGACTTTTTAACATTGTCACCTCTTCACGCAGATTGTCCTCAGCAACAATGGCATCCACCACCTTACGCATGACATCATCAAGGCAATGCTCATATTGACGTATTCGCGTCAGGAGTACGCGATTCTCCTGTTGCATGGAGTGTAGCAGATTTTCTTGGCGCGCAAAGCGTGTCTAACAGTGAATAAGAAAAAAAGTGCTTTAGTAAGGAATGATTACAAACAACCTTATCAAATTGCCATCCTATCTTGAAAGTAAGTACATTGCAGAGAACACGGTCAATCAAACCCTTTGACAGCTATTTTGAGGGTCGATATACCCAATCATTTATCAAACACTGTGCCATATCAAGTGACAATACATATATCCGGTTTACAAAACTCAATGAACTCGACCATGCCTAAGCTCAACTTTCCAAGATATCCATGAAAATAATGAATCAGGCAAACCTTGCAAACTATTTTATTTATTTTTGTATTTTAACAAATTAAATCTAGTATTTAATACTAAACTTAATAATAATTTAACGAGCTCTAGCTACTGGGGCCTTCAACTCGCAATATGGGCTTCGAAGCCGATTATACTATATATAATTTTGTTGTATTTGTTGTATATTTTTAATATGTTAGATACCGTGGGTATTTCTAGTAATTAATATGGGGTTTGGGATCTGAAGAAGGTAGCTCTAAACTTTACAATCTATTAAACAATCTTTTATAGTTTTCAACTCAAAATTATATTCGAAAACGCCAAGGACAAGTAAATGTGAAGTCATCCTTTGCAAGGGGTATTCTTAATAATTAATTTCATTTTCGATGAAAAGTTTGCAGTTGGTGTGTGAAGGAACATCTTCAGTCTTATTACTCGAACCGTTTTTTACATATATAGAATTTTTCGTTGTAGAGATTTATTGTTATTTAGATTGAAAGTTTTGCACATAGACTATATTAATCTTGTTGTACAATTTTGGTTTGAAAATAAAGTATGAATGGCAACGGATCAAAGAAAACACGAAATGCGGCTACGTAAAACACTTTTACTATTCCAACATGACGCAAATCATAAAGTAACAAAAAGGTCGGTCACGCTTTAGTTATGATTTTGCAAATTTTTCCAACTTCTCAACAATACAGCAAACGTGAATACCTTTGATGCCTTTATTTATTTATGAATTTTCTGAGACTCAAAACCATTTTAAGTGCAGAATTCCTTAAAAGCTAAGCTACATATGGGCATATCCATTGACCGGCCCAAAAAGTTAAAATGTTAAGAGATGAGGGTTTTTTTTCAACATTTTAAGCCCAAAATGTCTTAATTCCATAAATAGTTCGCCTTAAGGTTTACTAATGAATGATTTTCAGCCTTATTTGTTTAGGTTTCCCATTTACTTTGATCTTATTATTCATAAATCTAAATACAAGTATTTGAATATCAACAAGAAGAGTATAAAAAAATATATATATATTTTAAGGTTTTCTACACGATCGTTGAAATGTCCCTATGTAACGGCTTTAAAAGTTGAAAGGAACTTTGGCCAGTCCGCCAGAGCACTCACTCGTTTCATAAATTTTCATACTTTGCAAACATACCTGTAGAGCCTTGTGATCCCGACATGTCTGCAGTTGTTTTCGTTCTTTGGATTTCAAAATGCGATTCATGCTGTAAGCAAATATAAGGCAAATTAAAAGCAAAAAATAAGTAAATTAAATATTGTAGCATTGTTAAATAAAAGCATCGGATCCAAACCATTAAATTGATTTTTTTATTCGGATCATATAATAAAAAAATTATGTAATAGTCTTTTTGAAATAATTGTAAAATATAGATATCATACAGATGACGAAACCCAAAATGTTTCTATTGGAAAAATTGTTTTTACTTTGGGAGAGACTTATTATATGGCTGGAAATTTTTGATGAAAAGTTTCATAGCGGGGAATGAATTTGGAAACAAGCAGATCGACAGACGGAAGTAGTCTTACCCTATTGTTAGGGCCGTTTATGATAATGATCTGAGGAATTTATATTTAAGTAGAGTAGATTTTCTTTTTTTAGTACTATATATTCAGCTATGAGTTATGCAGATTTCATTCAACTAGGAAAAACTAATTGATGGCAACCCTTAAGTAAAGTATGCGCGTAAAAAAAGAAAGGACCAAAAATTAAGCAAAATGTTTGAATTGCCGTAATTACATTTTGGCTCTTGGTCTGGTCACTCCTGACTCTTGTAACTCCCGCGTGATTGATGGTATTTTATGTGTGCGTTTTCCCTGAGTGGGAGCTAGATGTGGCTTGCTGGATAGCCCCAACTACAAATGGATGTACTCCTGCTGTTGCTTTTCGCGTTGCTTTTTCTTAACAATTTGGAAAATTGCATTCAGTGCCGTTCACTTAAAGTTCTTCTTCCATTACCCTCTGTGCCTCGCCTATGCGTAACGGCTGCGGCTTGGAGGAAGTTGAGGGCGTTACTAGTCACGAAGTTGTATGAAATATTTACGTAAAATTGCCTAAAAACAGCTAAAAAAACTTTTCCCAAATTGCATACAAATACCTGGAGTATGGCTAAAGCCATAGTGGCAAGAACATTAGACTTGTAGACTTCTATAAGTGCAGAAATATGAAGGTTTGTATAATATGGTATGTACCATGTACAATTTGTAATTTTCGCCTATTTAAAGCAATACAAAGAAAAAAAATGTGATACAGTCGAGGCAGTGTTCTTTTCCTTCCCTTTTTCTCGAAATAAAATTATTGTATATTCCCTATAAGTTCTATAAATTTGTAACGTTTTTTATGAGACAAAAGTTACTTCAAATAAGTCTTTAAAGTATATAGAGTGAGTTTGATGCGGGGATGTGGCTAAAAATCGATAAAATTTCGATGCGGGATTGTTTAGTAAGGCCACGAGTATAATTTTTCCAAAATTGGTGAATTTAGGTTATAATATCAGGGAATTACGATTAGTCAAATATTGTTGCAGTTTGTTGCCAAAGAGGGGTTCATTTCATTTCATTTTTGGCGCACAGAAAATATTAAACGGTACAGTTAAAACTCTACTACGTGAAAAAGTGGGGAAGGGGGAAGGGGCATAATTTAACAAACCTCAGTTTCTGAGGAAATATGCGAATCAACTGGTTCGTCTCTCTATTGTCTTACAAGTATTGGTGTTCTTACGGACAAACAGACGAACATGGCTCTATCGCTAACCGAGGTTATGATAAGCATTTTGACATACAGGACTTGGAGTCTGCCACACGTCCTTCTGTCCATTTATACTTATAGAATATAAAAATATAGTACAGTCATGGGGTTGTCTGACAGTAGGATACCCTTTTCCCCTTTTACCAGAAAAAATTGATTTCTATAAATTCCAAAGTCCTTCTATGCAGCATACAACCAGTTTCCAATTTTATCTAATCTTTTGCGCTGTATAATTCCTTTGGGTACAATGGACAAATGTATAATATCTAAAACTGCAATGCTAAAAATACTTACTTTTCAATTTGGTCGCGCAATTCCTTTTCGAATGTTGGTGACCCGCATTGACTCTGTAAAAAGTATATTAAAGATAAAAAAGGCGAAATTAAAAGAAAAATTACGTGAAATGCGAAAGGAAAATTAAGACAATTAATTAGTGCACTTCATGATTAAAACTGACAATTTAATTGCGTTCATATCACAAATGACAATCAACAAAAAATGCGATCAACGCTTGACAGTTGTTCACATTTTGTGATCGACCGGGTGGATTGAGCAGAGAACATGGGCAATTGAAATTTCATCATTGTGGAAAGAAGATGAATTTGCTGTAAAACTCTCTGTCGAGAGCGTAAACTTTCCATGGTCTTTAATAATAATTTATAAATACATTTAACGCGCTAAATTATTTCTCATACACGTTCAATCAATCCGTTCTCAAAATCTTAATAACTAAATAAATCAAATTGTAAACTTTTCATATATTTCGGGTTACACAGAAGTTTCTAAAGATATTGGCTTCGGTTGGTTCGAAAATCTCTAGTAGAACTATGCATACAGTTTATGAGACGTGTACCTTACATATATTGGTTTTCTTAAGTATGTTCCAGGGTAGCTGTCGTGCTTTTAAATTCTATAAATTGGGTCACGTAGTTTTGGTATGACCCCTATCCTCTGGAACCGTTTTTGTCGATATCATTAAGAAATCCGGCAGCTGCTACAATCCTCTTAAAAGTCACTTTGCAAGGTTGCAGTAGTTAAAACCAAATTTATTTCATTTCATGTTATTGTAGTATGTTGTATGACATTCACCGCCACTGTGCAAAACTCACCGAACTAAGGAATTGCTACCAAGTTATGGGAACAAAAAAATTAAATGCCGTAGTCCTTTATATGCCCAATTTTGTGTAGCAAATTAAATATGAAAAGTTTCTATAATGAATATTAAGTGCACAGTTATTATAAATAGACATGTCCTGCTTTACTTTTTCACATAAGGTGGCAACGCCCGGTATATTAGTGATTAAAGGGAATGTTCTTTTATAGCCTAGTAGTTATTTCAAAATAGCTAACTAGTCCGAAATAGGTATTTAAAGGATATTTTGTAACTACTAATGACTAGGGCTGCCAGATCTGTGTCACTCCAAATTATGAATATAATTAATGCCTCCAGGATGTATATTTCCATATAGGTGGAGTAAAATTCGATAACCGCTGAATATTTTGGCATACACAATTAAAGTCTGCCACGCCTCCTCCTGCCTGTTACATATTTGTACATCGTACAAATCTATTTCACCCACGACTGATTTAAAATGGTTTAATTTTTATGTTAAGCAATGTTTTGAAAAAAACACAAAACATTAAAACAATATTGAAATTTTTTTTTTTAAATTCGTTATCCACAGAATTTGGGTGTAATAAAAACTGATAAAAGATGCCTGAAGCACTCATAAGGAAAACCATAACGACGGCAACAATAAAACGCGCCTGTAGCACGCACCAAAGCACCCTAAAAAGTAGCCCGTCCATACGGAGAAAGGGGGCGAAAATATATTATATGGCCGTATTCATAGAATATTACAAGTACTCGTATATGCAATAATTTTTATTAATTCGCTTAGTGGCAACAAAATACATGCAATATTAAAGCGCCGACGAAATATGGCATCCAAACCGAGGAACATTATGCACCATCACAGCAGGCGGCAGATGTTGAAGTATGGAGAATACTATATAGTGAGTGTACTAAGCGTGGGATATGGCTGCTTTGGTTCGTACGATGATGGGGCAAAAATCAAGCGACAAATGGCTAACAAGTCTACCGCAGACGGATTGCCATCTGTGAAACCAGACGAGGGAATGGAGGGATTGGCAATGGGGTTTTCGGCGTTGGGGCGCGTTGATATCTTCTGTGCGGGGTGGGGTGTTGTTGTGTGAGAGGCGCTCAAGGCGCCATTTGGGCCATTTGAGTGCTTGTGCTTTTACTTGAATGATGAACGTGTTAATAAAATTAGAGCGAACATGGCAGTTATCCGAAGCGGGTGGGGACGGGTGGTTGGTTACTCTTTAATGGGCTTCAGCCTCTCCTTCAGCGGCAAGTATCTGAAGCTATTTTTGAAAAATAAGGCTTTCAGCGACAGCTGTTGGCATTTGGATTTCTCGGCCGGCAGCTACCCATTCACATTAAGTTCACCAGTGACATAAATATTCATTGTGAATTTTGGTAATAAACTTTGCGCAGGATGTGGCATACTTAACGGAGATGTAGACTCCGGGTAGCTTACTGTTGGTCAAATAAATTATTGATTAAGATGTCAAATTAAAAATATAAATTGTAAATACATATCATGTAAAAGAAAAAAAAGGAAGCGTTAGAGTCGGACTCAGACGACTTTGGAATACTCTCACGCATAACAAAGAATGATAAATAAACTAAAGGACAGGACTGAGCTGTTTAAATATTTTTCGACCGATCCAAAATACGGTGTTCTTTTCTATGACACGTATGTACAATCATTTTGTACCTTAAGTTTCAGGGATATTTTCAACAACGAAATACAAAAAAATATCTAAGCTTGAAGTAATTAGGAAATGGGATTATCAGATTATCTCTCTTAGGCATATGAGCAAAGAATTCTCCTGGAGTCAAAGACGTATAGCTTGTCGGTGTAAGTTTAGCTCTAAGCCACCAGAAAAATGGATTTCAAATTGATTTAAATCGTCATAGCATTATTATAGATATCAAAAATTGTTGGCTCTAGCTTATAAATAATAATACAAGAAATTGCAATATTTCGGTAGTTTATTGAAAAGTGGGTCCAAAATTTTTCCGACACACATAATTGATACCTTGTACAGAAGGAATAAAGATATAATAAGCGACAAAGATTCTTAGAAATTGAAGAAAGTGCGGGGAATATTATTGTCGGATCGTCTTTAAACTGATATAAAAAAGGTCGTCGCAGCATCCTATTTTTAAATCCTTTTCTGAATTATTAAGTGTGACGAATTTCCTAACTTATATTTTCTTTATGAGAACGAACTTAATACAGTGGTGATTGAAGTTTAAGTTAATACGATATTTATACCCTGTTCAAATTAGGATTCGGAAGATTTGCTGAAAGTATTCTTAATGTATTATTTTATTTTAATAATTGTTTCAGGCATACTTTAGTTTTAATTTTTGCCCAAAAGGAAATTTACAATATTGATTTGTTATTAGTTTTTGATTGTATACTTAGTCTAAGCTGGGAAAATCTTTGGAACACTATTAACAAAAATAAACAAGTTTCAGCATCAGTACACCGGAATCGATTAGCAACATTTTATAAAATAAAATGTAAAAATTACAAGTGCGACATTTATTTGGAAGAAATTAACAAAAACTAAATAAACCAGAAAATTCCGAGCAGAATAAATCTGGAGAAAAACATCCGTAGAGGTGTTAACCGTTCGAAAGTGCCGGGCTAAATAAATTGAAAAGTAACCCTTAGCTCTGTTGGTTGTTTGTATGAAATTAGCCCATGTTGCACTGGATGAGAGCCGCAGCACGAATTCGCCGCAGGCGCAACATATGGTAGATATTAGAGAGAGGAGCGGAACCAAAGAGAACAGCTGCACCCAGCAGGGACTCTTACTCGTAAGGGTTTTCTATTAAATACGATGGTTGATGGTTGTACTCGTTGCATCTTATTCTATTTAAGTTCGATAGAATAAATTTTGGCTGTGGGTCGAACATTATGAACTTTGCGTCCGGATCTAAGTGGACATTTCGTATTCCATAAATATTTGCAAATTTGCAATAGGGTTGGTACAATGTATGACTTGCTAAGGGTAATTCAATGTCTGCCTAGGACTGTTGACATCGTTTTAACTGACGCTAAGGTTTCCCCTAATTCGTTTTAAAAATGTTCCAAATTAATTGCATTGCATTTTTTTAGAACTATATTTTAATGCCCTTTACCATAGGTATAAAGGTATATATAATTTGGTGCAAAGGTATGTAACGGCTAAAAGGAGGCGTGGAAGATTCAAATTTATATATAACCAGGTCCATATGAAAAATAGTGATCTCAGATAGAGAGCTTAGCATGAAAAAAAAAACGCGTTATCTGTACGCAGATCTTAATTTATGTCAATATTTTGTGCCGAATAGTAACTTTTTTAGACCCCCTCGCTTATTAACTGTACTTAAATCAAACTTTTAAAATGCTTTTTGCGAAGAAGCAACTTTTACCAAAATTGGTACGAAGGCTCTTATAGA
>JBAMAX010004469.1:0-17312 GCA_037043745.1 Chymomyza amoena | reverse complement strand
CTCTTTCAAAACGGAATTGTTGGAACCAGTGGTGGATTCACGGGGTTTCGGGTTCGGCCCCTCCCATAAGTTGGAAAAATCGTTTGAAAGTCTTTTGCAAGCTTTGATATACATACAGTTTCAAGTGGTGACCAACCCTTCCAATACTAAATCTCAGATCCGCAACATAGCTTTGCTCTGGAGAGAGCAAAGAGCGTAAGTGCGGGCCCCGGGAAAAATGAACCGGCCCTTCTATTACATCCTTAGCTTCAATCATCGTATTACATCGTGAGGTAATAAATAATTCCCTGTCTGACCCCTTGGAGGGGCATGGGGATCTCTATTAAAAGCTGTTCGAATAGAACAGGGACCTACAGTTTATCGTGAGATATGGGTCGGGAACTTTTTACTTTATCTAATATATATGGATCATCTCTGCTAAATCAGACAACCCCCTGCACACTTCAGTTTGTAAAATAAGCGAGCCTTTTTGGGTTAAAAATGTCATCTTGTCTACTTTTTTTGCCAGATGCCGGAGCTGCAATACAAAGCAACTTCTTAACTTGAATTCCATTTTTAATCCTATTCCCAGAAAAACTTTCTTGCTAGTTCTCTTATATGCCATAAAGATACTTTTGAAGTAGCTGATAAGTAGCTTAATAGATTTTTTGATCTGGGTCTAGAACTTCAAAATGGCTGAACCAAAGATTAAGTAATAACAGAAAAAATCTTTTTTTTACTTTTATTATAATTTTGGTAAGCAAACATTTAAAATTTTGGGTTTTTTGTGTCTTTTTGTACTACATATATGGCGCATAATTTAGCTGTCACCAAATATAATCCCCCAAACGAATGAGGCGTATTGAAGTAATAGAGCTTTATAGAACACGGCATATTTAATGACGTCATGGGTTACTTCAAACAAAAAGAGCTCCTGGGGGAGTATATTGATATAAATATCCCAGCTGCGCCTAGAAATTGCGAAGATTGTGACTAAATTAGTTAATCTCTTGTACTACATAAATGCATTCCAAGCAAGCCAACGAAGTCAAGCCAAAAATTTGATTAAAAATTTCGAGCGCCATCTTGCTTTTGGAATTATGAAATGCATTTTGCTTGAACTTCTCAACTTACGCAGAATGATGAATCCGAAACTAAAATTTTGTAACATGAACAAGATGGCAGAATAGAACGTGAAGGGACTTATAGCTTTATTTTTCTTCAGCTTTTTCTTCAGTTTCTTTTTCAGCTTCTTTTTCAGCTTTCTTCTTCAGCTTCTTCTTCAGTTTCTTCTTCAGCTTCTCCTTCTTCGCCATCTTCTTCGTCTTCTTCTCCTCCGATCATCAGTAACTGAAATATTCGTTCGCCTAAAATAAAGAATCTTTTCAATAAAAACTCGCAACTTGTATGGCAATAAAAACTTACCATAGTCGGTGAGCCTATATAGCCCGTCCTCAACGGCTATGGCACCGCGAGCGAGCAAGGAATTTATAGCCTTCGTTACCTGAGCTCTTATGACCGGCTTCCAAATTTCAATATTAACGCTTAACATATCTAATATGCCTTCAGCTTCAACCGGACCACCAACTGCATTTAACGAATCGATGACCATCGTTTCGTACTCCGTGAAATCGTTTATGTTTATGATTCCCTCCATTTCAACGTCTATCTTTATATTTTTATAATATGATAAAAAATTGTTGAAACTTTTAAAAAATTTTATTTTTGTGTGCTGTGTTGACTCTAACGAATTTATTATAATACTGATGTGGTTAACACTCAATGCAAGGCTTGCCTGGTTTGAATTTTTTGAAATATACATAAAGCCTACTTAGGAAGAAGATAAAAATGTAAAAAAGTTTTCAACACTTTGTTTTGTAAATTTTTCAGTGTTGGAAATGTGGCAAACAGCAACAATATTTTTTGCAATAATACAAAGTAGCATAAAATCTGAGTTGAAAGTTGAGTTGAGAGATGAAACTCAATTTTGCACAGATTGTTGTTGCAAAGGTGCACAACACAAAAGCAAGCGTGAATACCCAAATTATGGCAAATATGCAATAACTAGCTTGAGTCAAATGACGCCTTTTCAGACGGAAGAAACGAGAGCAGAAAAAGCGCGATCGTAAGGATCTCGAGGTGTTATGGGGCAGAAATGACGCTCGAAAATTCTACCAAAAAGTCAACCGTCTGACGTAAGGTTTCAAGCCCGGAGCATCCAACTGCCGAGACGCATGTGGGATTCTGGTTACAGACTCGCAATGTACGGTGAGGTTATGGAGGGAACATTTCTCCAAAATGCTTGCAGGCGACGACGCTACAAATTCCGCCATTGGGGAAAACAATACCACCGACCAACGACGATATGTATGTCCCACCACCTAGCCATGGAGAAACCCGAGTTGCAATAATGCGGCTCAAAAACAACAAAGCAGCCGTTGCTGATGGACTGCCTGCAAAGTTGCTTAAGGCTAGTGGCGACGAGCTGATAGGGTGCATGCATCAGCTCCTATGCAAAATATGGCTAGCGGAAAGCCTGCTCGACGATTGGAAGCTTAGTCTCCTTTGTCCTATACCGAAGAAGGGTTACCCAACGGTATGTGCCAACTACCGGGGAATCAGTCTTATTGGCATCTCACACAGGATCCTGTCGAGCTTATTATGTGAAAAACTGAAGCCATGATCGGACCCTATCAGTGCAGCTTCAGACCTGGTAAGTCCACCACAGACCAGATCTTCACTCTACGCCAAATCCTGGAAAAGACCCACGAAAAACAGATCGATACCTATCATCTCTCCATCGATTACAAAGCTGCATTCGACAGCCCGATAAGGAATCGCCTATACACTGCCATGAGTTCGGTATTCCTGCAAAGCTGATTCGTCTTTGCAAAATGACATTGAGCGGCACCGTCAGCTCTGTCAAGGTAGGAACGGACCTCTCTAAATTTTTCAATACTGTTTGAGGTTTCAGACAATGATATCGATATCATCGGTTAAGGAATTCACATACCTTGACCCTGCCGTTAACACAGAAAATGACATCAGCCTGGAGATAAAACGAAGAATCACACTTGCCAATAGGTGTTACTATGGTCTCAGTAAGCAGATGTGTAGCAGAACCTCTCTCGATCAACAAAAGTAACAGAAGCATGGGTTGTGTCACAGACGCATCTGCTCTGGGGTGTTTAAGAGAAAAATTCTTCGTAAAATCTTCAGTCCCATTCGTTTTGAGGATGGCTTACGCGTACGGATAATCCATGAACTGTACGAGCTCAACGATGACATATCCAGCGAGAAAGGTATTCGAAGCGAAAGCCGACGAAGGAAAATGAAGGGGACGACCACGACTCCGATGAGAGATCAAGTAGAGGAAAACCTTTTCTCCCTTGGTATTTCTAATTGCAGAAGGCGCGTGCATAGAGGTGGCGCCTGGCGAGAGCTCTTAAGGTAGGCCGTAACCCGAGAACGGGTTTTCATGGCCACACAATGACAATGAATGAAATTCAAAAGGAGTCGGCGGAGACCCCCCAAAGTTACCTTAAGTATGAAGAGAGTGACTAGAGAAGTCGATATACCCATGACAATTTGTCCATCCGTATGTATGCTTAGATCTCATAGATCTTCAGATTAGATCTCTTATTATTGCATAGGAGACAAGTTTATTTAATTTTTTGATATCGGGGTTAAATTATATAGCTCCCATAGGTGTGTTTCAGAAGACCTCGAAAAAAACAAAAAGTTTTACATAGATAGTTCGTTTGTTTGTCAAGATATCGTTACCAAAATTAGAAAGAAAATTAAATAAAGTAACTGAAATAATCAACAAAATACTGTTTAAGACTTAGAACAAGATTCCTAACGATCCCTGAAAGTTTTATCCATTAAGTATTTTTTTCCAGATAAAATTCTTTGTTTACTGTACTATTCTTATATAATGATTTATTTTTGGTTAGCTTATGGCTGATACTCCAATAAAAAAATAACTGCAAACACTTAAATTTATTTCTCTATTAACTCAAATTCTTTTATCCATTATTAAAATGCTCATTTAAAAAATATTTTCTGGAAATTGCTTCAATTTTATAAAGTATTACTTTTCTTATATTTCACGGCACTTGGACCAACCCATATCATAATCCGGCCCTGCTTGTATTTAAAAAAAATTAAATCATTCTATTTCTTGTACTCTTGTTTATAATACAACCTTAAAATTGCACACAAATAATATTTATGTTAATAAAAATATAAATATTAAATAAAAATAAATAAAAAAATGTGACTCTGCCGGGATTCGAGCCGTGGTCCGGAGTCGTCGCCCCTGAAGCGAACTCTCAACCAGCTCGGCCACATTTGCCTCATCGGAAGCGATTCAAAACTCTGCTCTTCAACCTTTTGCTACTAATTCCGATAACTTTAAATCGGATTGACAAACATGCCTTTATCGATATCTCTTGTCTTGCTGAACATATTGGAACTTACTTTGGAGGGTCTTTGGCATAAACTTCTCTATGTAATAGGCCAGAAGTCCTGAAATATAAAAAGTGTGCATATGTCCCAATATGGAAAGATTTAAAAAAAAAGTTTATTGTACTCATTAAAAAAAAAAAAAAATTATTATTTTATTTTTACAATTCCGGCCGTTAAACCTATAACATGGACTAAATTTGTTGTGTAAAGTTTTGTGTTTTTGTGTAATTTTAAGCATGCACATCAGTAAATTAATACTACGTTCTATATGTGTTATCCTTGCTACTCACGTTACTGCAGCCCTTGCTCGTCATGCTGCCATACACAAAACTGCTGCCTTTTCTGTTGTAGGCCCGACTACAAATGCTGATTTGTCATTTATTGGAAAATGTTTTCTTAAAGTGTATATTTGTTATTGTTCAACTTGCGATTGGATTTTCTTTTTGTTTTGTTTCCGCTGCAGAATGGAAATCCTCCGTTCATTTCTTTAACACGTATTTAACGGAGTCTTCTTAATTTGTTTTCTTTTTTTTTGTTAGTGTGGATTTTAGTTTTCCTTTCTTTCCTTCCATTCTTTCTTTAAAATGTATTTAGGAGCATCGTCTTAATGCATTTCATTTTCAGTTCGTGTCTTTGTGTCATTCTCTATTCTTCATTTTGTATTTTACTTGGTGTTATATTTTTTCTGGTTTTTGTTTCTTATTAGTTTCTTCTTCTTTGGCATCGGAATCGGAAGCGTTTTCGTCGACCATTTCGTCATCGTATTCCTCCGGTTGATTAATAATATTTAGCGCCTCCTTTACCTTATTCTCCAACTTTTCGATCATGCGCTTTTTTTTCATTATCACAGAATCCTCCATTTTTACAAATTCCCGTTTTAGCTTCAAGCTTCAAGTAATATAAAAGTTTTTTTTAAAGTATTAAACAAATTTATTAATTTAGATTATTTAGGCTTTACCTACTCTTAGAGACTTTGCGTGAAAAAAATTATATATTAATACTTTTTATTTTTTGAAGAGCTGATATGTTGCTTTGTCGCCGAAATTTTTCTTCTGAATAATTTTTATTTACAATACTTGATAAGTTGAGTTTAGCCTACTTGGAAACGAAAAAATGTTTGGAAGTTTCAACAAGAAGGAAATGGATTGCTTTGATTGTTCTGTAGTTTCCCGAAAGATTTGAAGCTAAACTCTTTAATGGAACTGGCTAAGAACAATGTTTACATATTGGCGAATTCTCGCAAAAACGAAAACTAGCAAAATTTACACGTTTTGGTTTTACATTTTGCGAAAGAATGTTCAAGGATCTAAAACTCGGAGTGGTACTTGCGGGATTTTATGAATTTTACGCTTTCGAAGCTGGACTTGTAGGCTTAATGTGTGCCTAAAATGTTTGGGAGTTTGATAATATACATAGTCTACGAGGTATAGCATATAATATATTCGGTATGTCCCGCTGAAAAAAATACTTTTCCCAGTATAGAAAGATTTGAACCAAATGATTGCTCTATTTGGTTTCCCTTTTGTCTTTACTAAAAATTTAAAAATCATGTTTTTTTTTCTTGTGTATTTTTTATTTGGTAGTGTTTTCTTCGTGTATTTCATTCTCTTCATTTTATAGTGGGTTCATCTTTTTCTGTTTTAGTTAGGGATTTCGTTTTCTTGTTATTGTGGTTCCGCATTGGTTTCATTATTTATTTTGTCCAATCTTATTTGAAGCCTAAGGCTCACAGTGGTCCTTAACTGGTTCTCTGGATCGTTCAAGTCCATTTTTTCTTTTATAGTAGGTTAGTAGCTCCACCTTTGCGACTGGAAAACTTTTTTCCTTTGAATCGGGTTCTACTTCTTGAATTTTAGTTTATATGGTCACTAAATCAAGAATGCATTCATTTGTAGATTCGGAACATATCAAGATTGTTTGTTTTGAAATATAAAAATATACAGATATCAGAATTCCCATTAAAGGTGCATTATTTTTTAATAATGCATTATTTTCCAATTTCTTTTAATAAAAATCGCGCTTTTTAGCATTAAAATCATAATCTAGAGTAGTCCTCAAAGTCATGAGTTAAGGACATCTTGATAGTCACCACAGGACAGTAGGGAGTTATTTAAGTCTAGACGTGTCTAGATGAGTATTTTTTTTTTAATTGCGAAAAGGCGGCTAAAACTAAGCATATGGTACAAATTTATTTTTGTATTTTCTTAAAAATCGCCTTACAAGTGCCATCTCAAGCGGTATTTCAAAAAAAAAGTGACGGATATGTGTTTGAAAAAATATAAATATTGAATAAAAATGCATAAGAAAAATGTGCATCGGTTGGTATTCGAACCGTGGTCCACAGAGGGCGACGTCCGAAGCAAACTCTCAACCAACACGACCACATTTTTCTTATCGAAAGCGATTCCAAACTCTCCTCTTCAACCTTTTGCAACTAACTTCGATAACTTTTTAATCGATTTGACAGACATGTCTTTATCGATATGTCTTGTCTTGCTGAACATATCGGAACTAACTTTGGAGAGCCATTGAGAACTATTCAATATAAAGCAAAAAAAAAAACTCTATAAAGTTGCACAAAATGCAACTAAAAATATATAGATTTAAAAAAATCATAGCATACATTTGGGGGCTTTCTTGTCAAATAAAGGTAGCAAGGAATACAGTCACAAAAATCAGTCTGCAGACACTTGCGAACTTAATTAAATTAGGCAAAACCAACCAAAAAAAAATTAGATTTTCTATTCAGATTCAACAGAAAAGCGTCATTTCAAAATTAAGAATTTAAATAACTATGTAGTATTTATTCAGTTATTCAGAAAAAATAAATACGTTTCCGCAGTATACAAAAATTTGACAAAAAAATTTAAAAATTATCTTCTTTTTGTGTGTTTTTGTTGGTGTTCAGTTTGGATTGAATTTTTTTGTTTTATTTCGTCTTCAGAATGGAAATTCTTTTATCATTCCTTTAAAGTAGTCTTTTTCGATTTTTTTTTTAGTTAGTGTTTGGTTTGAACTTTGTTTTTCATTTGTTTCCTTCCATTGTTTCCTTAAAATGTATTTAGGACAGTCTTCTTAATGTATTCTATTTTCAGTTCGTGTCTTTGTGTCATTCTCAATTCTTCATTTTATATTTTACTTGGTGTTATCTTTTTTCTGTTTTTGTTTCTTATTAGTTTCTTCTTTTTTGGAAATCGATTTCGTCGACCATTTCGTCATCGTATTCCTCCGGTTGATTAATAATTTTTAGCGCTTCCTTTACTTTATTCTCCAACTATTCGATCATGCGCTTTCTTTTCATTAGCTCCTTCATCTTCGGGGAATCCTCCATCTTTAGAAAATCACGTTTTTCATTGATTCTGCAATTGAAACGCTCACTAAGGCAATTCATGAGGCTGGAGTTTTTTGCACCCCACAATCAAGCGCGAATCATTCCAACAAACCATATCTGTCCTTGGAGCTGAGGCAATTAATTAATAACAAAAGGAAACTCCGAAAGAAGTGGCAACTAAGCCGAAGCCCAATTGATAAACAGTTGCTGAATAAAGCTACTAAAGATCTTAAGCAAAAATTATGGGAACTAATAAATGCTGCAACGTCAGAATATCTTAAAAGCCTTGACCCATGCACACCAGATCTAAGTTATAGTCTTTGGAGAGCAACCAGTTACTTGAAGCGGCCAAGCAGAAGGAAAACGGCAATAGTTGACAATAATGGTAGACTGTGTAAAAGTGATAAGGAAATTGCGGAAAGATTTGCACAACATCTCCACACAGTGTTCCAACCTAACTCGGAATTCGACCAGGAAACAGTGACAGAGGTTGACAATTTTCTTAACTCGGCTTGCCAGATGAGTATGCCTATCCGTCAGACAACAATCGCAGAAGTGCAAGCTGAAATTTGGAGAATAAATGCCAAGAAAGCACCCGGATATGACAAAATTGATGGTACAACAATTAAAAACTTGCCACCAAAATGCATTAGACTTTTGTCGTACATCTATAATGCCATGCTCAGACTTGAATACTTCCCAACTCAATAGAAATGCGCTGAACTAATTATGCTGCCAAAACCAAACAAGCCTGAACAACACGCGTCATCATATCGTCCCATTAGTTTGCTGGTGACATTCGCTAAGGTATTTGAAAGAATACTTTTGAGAAGAATGTCAGTGGTTTTAGAGGACACCAACATCATACCCGAACATCAGTTTGGGTTCAAAAGAGGCTATGGCACAATTGAACAATGCCATCGTATTGTTAAAAAGATAGTGGATGCATTTGAAAACAAACAGTACAGCGCTGCGATATTTTTGGATATCCAGCAAGCATTTGACAAAGTCTGGCACGCAGGAGTACTTTATAAAATCAAAAAATGGCTTCCTGCACCGTATTTCTTATTCTTTAAGTCGTACCTCAGCTGTAGAAAATTTTATGTCTAATATGCTGATGGGCACTCGGAACTGTACTCAATAAACGCCGGAGTTCCTCAAGGTAGTGTACTTGGGCCAGTGCTATACACAATTTTTGCTGCGGACCTTCCTACAAATGACAATGTTGAAGTTGCAGAATTTTAGTAAGCACGCAAAAATCAGTCCACGTTTCACATTGAAACGAGGAAAATGCCCTCTTGTGACGTTAAATGGTATGTCCATACCGGATGAAGAATCTGTCAAATATCTTGGAGTGCATTTGGATCGGCGACTCACGTGGAATAAGCATATAAAATCAAATGCAGCTTAAAATTAAAACCAAAAAAATGTATTGGCTTCTAGGTCCGCGATCGCAGCTTAGTTTGGAGAATAAAATTCGGCTTTACAAAGTAGTACTCAAGCCGGTCTGGACGTATGCAATGCAGCTCTGGGGGACGGCGAGCAATTCAAATATCGAAATCCTGCAAAGATATCAATCTATAACTCTAAGAAACATTGCAGGCGTTCCTTGGTACGTAACCAACAAAGAAATACACAAAGATTTGAATGTTCCTTTTGTCAAAGATGAAATAAACAAATCTTCGTTAAGATATTTGGAGAGACTGTCAAAACATGAAAATTCGTTGGCTATTAACCTACTAGACAATAGTATGGATGTTAGACGTCTAAATAGATTTCATATTCTGGACCTTCCAGATCGATTTGTATAATAACCTCTAGGAAATAGTTTTGTTGTATATTGATTGGACTCACTGGAGCACAATCAATCCTGACATTTTTTGTGTTTACTTATAAAATTTGCTGATTGTCTCATATGACAGATTGCAAATAAAATAAAAATAAAAAAAAAAATAAAATAAACATTCATAAAAAAATGTTGACCCTGTCCGAATTCGAACCGTGGTCCAGTGATGTCACCTCTGAAGCAAACGAACTCTCAACCAGCTCGGCCACATCAATGTTATTGGAAGCGATTCAAAACTCTCCTCTTTAACCTTTTGCAACTAATTTCGACAGCTTTAAATCGGATTAACAGACATGTCTTTATCGATAACTCTTGTCTTGCTGAACATATTGGAACTAACTTTGGAGAGCTTTGAGCATGACCTTTACTGTGGTCAAAAAAAAATGTGCAGAATATATTATATTCAGTTTATTTAGAGAAAATTTATACGTTTCCCCAGTATACAAAAATTCGCCAACAAATTTAAAAATAAAATTTTTTTAATGCTTGTTTTTCATTTATTATATTTGGTGTTCGGCTTAGATTGGATTTAGTTTTTGATTTGTTTCGTCTTCAGAATGGAAATCTTTCGCTCTTTTCTTTAAAATGAATGTTATGGAGTCTTTTTAATTTGTCTTCTTTTTTTTTTTGCTAGTGTTTAGTTTGGATTTGGCTTTTCATTTGTTTCCTTCCATTCTTTCGTTAAAATGTATTTAGGGGTATCTACAACAAGCCCCTCTAGGAGGGGTCCTATCTCCACTCTTGAGGTTCTAGCGATGAACAAGCTCTTGTGGAATCAAGAAGAGAGTATTTAGTTTGGATTTCGTTTTCCAATTGTTTTCCTGCATTCTTTCTTTAAAATGTACTTAGGAGTGTCTTCTTAACGTATCTCATTTTCCGTTCGTTTCTTTCTGTCGTGTTCGGTTCATCATTTTTTGTTTTAGTTGGTGTAATCTTTTTTCTGTTTTGGTTTCTTATAAGTTGCTTCTTTTTGGGCATTGGAATCGGTAGCGTCTTCTTTTTTCTGCTTCATTTCGTCATCGAGTTCCTTCGATTGATTAGCAAACTTTAGCGCTTCCTTCAACTTAATCTCCAATTTTTCATACATGCTCTTTTTCTTCATTAACTCCTCCATTTTTAGAAATTCAATCATAGCTTCAAGTAAATACAAAAGAGTTTTTTTTGGTATTAAATAAATTTATGGATTTTGATTATTTAGGCTTGACCTACTCTTAGAGACTTTGCGCGAAAAAAAAATATCAAAACTTTTTTATTTTGAAGAGCTGATAATGTTGCATCGACGCTGAAATTTTTCTTTTGAATAATTTTGATTTACTACACTTGATAGGTCCTCGGGGGAGGCTGTAACCCCTAGAGGACGCGTCGCAGGTGGCGGATAGCGAACGCCTCCCAGATATGGGTGGTAGGAGAGAAATCAAATATCTCCCGCGGACCAAACACGCCCAGAGAAGGTAAACTCTGTCAAAAATCACATGGCAGGACTGGATGCCAAATCCCAGTACGTCCCACAGACGTGTTGTGGTTCGCGAAAGGCTGGTAACCTTTCCGATAAAAACACCCCTACCCAAGAAACGGTAACAAGCCTCGGAAATGGACAGGATAACTCGTTGACGACTTTTAGCTATCGAAAAAGGACAAGATTTGGAACATGGAACATATCCGTCCTATGCTCTGTATAAGAGCGACAACTACAGTTATATTGTTCTTGTCAAGGAAATAATAATAATAATATACACTTGATAGGTTGAGTTTAGCCTACTTGAAAAGTTATTTTGGGATAAACAAAATTTAAACGAAAAAGTTTTGGAATTCAAGAAATGAACTGCATTGGTTGTTTCATATTTTCGGATGCATTGTGTTGGATACTACGAAATAGCTGACAGAGTTTCCCGAAAGATTTGAAGCTGAGCCTCTTTGTGGAACTGGCTATGAGAAGTGTTTACATATCGACAAATTCTCGCAAAAACAAAAACGAGGAAAATGTATGAGTTTTTGTTATAAATTTCGCGAAAGAATGTTCAAGGATCTAAAACTCGGAGTGGAACTTGGGGGATTTTATGAATCTTATGCTTTGGAAGTTGGACTTGTTGGCTGAAAATATGTCTTAAATCCTTTGAATTTTCATTAAATAGATTAATTAAAATATTCAGTATATCCCGCTGAAAGAAATACGTTTCCCAGTATAGAAAGATTTGAACCAATTGATTGCTCTATTTGGTTTTCCTTTTGTAATTACCAAAAATTAAAAAAAATGATTTTTTTGCTTGTGTATTTTTTATTAGGTTGTTTTTTTTAGTGTATTTCATTCTTTTTTATTTAGTGTCTTTCATTTTCAGTGTATTTCATTTTCTTTTTATATTATCAGAACTTTTTGGTGTATTTCATTCTCTTTTTTGTATGGCTTATGATGGACATCGTTACTGCTTTAGAAGTGTTTTGAATCCCGTCTTTTAAGTGTATTCTTTTGTTAGTTCATGTTGTTTTTTTTTTGTATTATATTGGTATATCTTTTTCTGTTTTAGTTTCGGGGTTAGGGGTTTTGGTTTTCTTCTTGTTGTTCTTCCTCTTTTGCATCAGCAAGCGGCGATTGATTTCGTTCAACTGCCTTTGACGTTCGTTTAATTTTATACGAAGTTCCTTCAAACTGTTTTCCAAGTTAGCCTGCATACATTGCATAATCATCATCTTGTTCTCCGGATCGTTTAGATCCATTTTTCTTTTTTAATTGCGAAACGTCAAGAAAATAGCTTAAATAAAATTTACTCTTTCAAGTGCAAACAGTTTTACTATTGATTAAATTTTTTGTATATGATTATTTAAGTGTGGCTTACTAAAAATATTTACAATTTTTTGTAAAAAAAATATACTTTAATTTCAGGAAATAATCAACTGTGCCTGGTCCACACTCCATAATCATAATCGTAATCGTCGTCTATATGCACTGCGATCAGTTTGATCTATTGTGCACCCCTCTAAATAAAAGACATACATTGTCTAACAGGGAGCCTTTGAAGGTCTTCATCTTCTAGTAGGTATGCACCTAGGATATTTTGTCTTCTGCGGCATGGCGCCTCACAGTTTGTAATCAGGTGTTCCATGGACTCTTCCTCATCTCAGCAGAATCTGCCTGTGATCGAATCCGATATACCTATTCTGTGTAGGTGTTTGTTGCAGGCGAATTCGCCTGTTAGTGCTCCAGGGAGTATCCTAAGACTTTTTCTGTTTAGGATGCGGAGAGCAAACACTACGCTCTTTTTGCGCTAAAGTTTAGGAATTTTTTGGAGTGGTTGATGCCGTCAAATCCATTCCAATATTCTGTGACTTTTTGTCGAGTCCATTTTTTTGAAACCGCAACAGGTAGATGGGCCTTTAAATTGCTTTTCCGCCCCTTTTATGGCGTAAAGGTCCGCCTTTCATTACCTTTATGTCCTTCAAGGCCGGGCATCCATATCAAGGAGACTTGGTAGTGTGTTGCCAGTAGGTCGAGTTGCTGCACTCTCTAAGGACTTTGGAAGTGAATGTGCTTTTTGAGGACTGATTGACTATCTGAGAGAATTTTGATATTAACTCCCTTGGATCCTCTTTAAGATATAAACCCCACTGTTTCCATTATTGCGTACAATTCCACTTGGAGAATTGTGGTGTCATTGCTTAAAGTGATTGATTTGTGTGCTATGGGGCCCACTATTCCTGCTCCTAACCCTTGGAGCGTTTTGATCCATCTGTGTACCATTTCTGTGAGTCGTCATGTAACCAGATTGGGCTAGCATTCCATTCCTCTCTTGATGGAAGAATTACTTTGTATCTCCCTTCACACCTCATGAAGACCTCAAACAGCATACGGTCGAAGAACAGATTAGTAGGCACACTAACAGATATATCGAAAGATTGATGAGACATAAGGACTGCTCGCTGCCCCACCGGCTTAAACGGCAAGGTTTTGCGAAGACGTTGGGCAATCAGTAAGACTAGCTACACTTAAAATTTTTATAGTGCATTATGGGGTTTGGCTCTTATTAAATTATCATCCATGTGTTGATATACAGGTTCTATCCTTAATTAAATAATAAAAAAAACTAACCTTTGCGACTGGAAAACTTTTTTCCTTTGAATCGGGTTCTACTTTTTGTATTTTTGTTTACATGGTCACTAAATCAAGAATGCATTCATTTGTAGATTTGGAACATATCAAGATTGTTTGTTTTGAAGTATGAAAATACAAAGATATCAGAATTCCAATTTAAGGTGCATAATTTTTAAATAATATATTATTTTCCAAATTCCAGTAGTCCTTAAAGTCAAGAGTTAAGGAGATCTTGATAGTCACCACAGGGCAGTAGTGAGTTATTTAAGTCTAGACGTGTCTGGATGATTCCTTTTTTTGTTAATTACGATTTTTTGTTTTTTTTTTTTAAATCGCCCTACAAGTTCCATCTCAAGCGGTATTTCAAAAAAAAAGTGACGGATATGTGTTTAAAAAAATATAAATATTGAATAAAAATGCATAAGAAAAATGTGCATCGGTTGGTATTCGAACCGTGGTCCACAGAGGGCGACGTCCGAAGCAAACTCTCAACCAACACGACCACATTTTTCTTATCGAAAGCGATTCCAAACTCTCCTCTTCAACCTTTTGCAACTAACTTCGATAACTTTTTAATCGTTTTGACAGACATGTCTTTATCGATATGTCTTGTCTTGCTGAACATATTGCAACTATTGAGAGCCTTTGGCATAGTCTGCACTATCCAATATAAAGCAAAAAAAATTTGCACTGAAATAATACAGTTTATTCAGAAAAAAATCTTTCCGCAGTTTACAAAAATTTGACCAAAAACTTATTTTCTTTTTGTGTGTTTTTGTTGTTGTTCAGCTTGGATTGGATTTTGTTCTTGATTTGTTTCGTCTTCAGAATGGAAATAACGATGCCTTGTTTGTGTTTGGTTTGAACTTTGTTTTTAATTTATATAATTTAAGGTAGTTTATCATATTTTTATATAATTGTAATTATTTCTAAAGCCATTGAAATTATTAAATTGTATTTTATAACAGTTTATTTTGCAAGTGATTCTACAAAAATGGTGATCCTTTCTATTTGCACCCTGATTACTTTGGCAATGCTCTACTTGGCCGCAGCCATTGCCGTGATCACTCCGAATATTAATGTAAGCATTATCCATGATTGTCCCAGATAATCATTTTTATACCCTGTACCGTATGGTACCAAGGGTATATTAAGTTTGTGCAAGCCGAAAATGTATGTAACATATAGAAGGAGACGTCGGAGACACCCCAAAGTTACCTAAAATATGATCAGGGTGAATAGAGAAGTCGATATACCCATGTCCGTCTGTCCGTCTGTCCGTCCGTCCGTCCGTCCGTCCGTCCGTCCGTCTGTCCGTGTGAACGCCTAGATCTCAGAGATGGTAAGAGCTAGAGTTACCAAACTTTCGCATTAGATCCCATATTATTCCATAGGAGGCAAGTTTATTTTATTTTTTTGATATCGGGGATAAATTATAAAGCTCCCATGGGAGTGTTTGAGACGACCTCGACAAAAAAAAAGCGTTTTAGATGAATAATTCGTTTGTTTATGAAGATATCGTAACCAAATTTGGTATTCGAAAGTTTTTTATAGTTCCCAATCACTGTACCCAATTTGATCGAAATCGGTTGACTATATCATATAGCTCCCATAGGACCGATCGGCCAAAATAACTTTTTTAAAGAAAAATTCGCTATATTTCGTTTTTTAATAAAGATATCGTAACCAGATTTGGCGTTTGGAAATTTTTTAGACCATTTAAGCAATGTGCCCAATTTGAACAAAATCGGTTGACTATATCATATAGCTCCCATAGGTCCGATCTTCCAAAAAATCGATTTTTTAACAAAATTTGTTGTGTTTCGTTTGTTTGTTAAGATATTGGGACCAAATTTGACATTCGTGAGTATTTTATAGTTCCTAAGCACTGTACCAAATTTAATCCAATTCGTTTGACAAGATCATATAGCTCCCATAGGACCAATCGGTCCAAAAACACGTTTTTTATACAAAATTCGATGTGTTTTGTTTGTTTGTAAGGATATTTGAAATAAATTTGGCATTCATATCTTTTTAAAGGTATTTAAGCACTGTGTCAAATTTTATTGAAATCGGTTGACTATATCATATAGCTCCCATAGGAACGATCGGTCAAAAAAAATTTTTGCTTAAAAATTCTTCTGTTTTTGGTTTTTTGTGAAGAAATCGGACTTTATTACAAGCTAGTGGTACAGGGTATCCTAAAGTCGTCCGCGCCCGACTTTACGTCCGCCATTTTTTTGTTTTAGTTAGTGTTATCTTTTTTCGGATTTTGCTTCTTATCAGTTTCTTCTTTTTTGGCGTCGGGATCGGTAATGGCTTCTGCGTCCTGCTCTATTTCATTAATAATGTTTTGCGTTTGCTTCATCTTATTCTCCCACTTTTGCAACATTCGCTTGATCTCCATTAACTGTTTTATTGTGACGGGGTCATCCATTTTTAACGATTATCTTAGCTTTACGTAAATATAATGAAATATTTTTCAGTATTAAATAAATTTATTTTACTTGATTATTTAGGCTTGACCTACTTTTAAAGACTGCGTGAAGAAATTATAAGATATAAAACCTTTTTTTTATGTAAAGCTGATTATGTTACTTCGACGCCGAATTTTTACTTTTAAATTATTTATATTTACAGCACTTGACAGGTTGAGTTTAGCCTACTTGCAAAATGATTTTAGAATCAAAACATGGACTGATGAGGAAGAGACAGAAATCATCAAAAACCGGCTATGCGGCTTCCCGGCACTTATTTCAAGACGAACCCAATTTCTGGGTAAACCATTTTTTGAGTATTTGGGTATTCTAGCCTATATGCCCATAGCGGATCTGACTGCTTTCATAGAAACCTTAAAATAGTTTTGCAACATGACAGACTTACGCGATTAGGGATGTACAATTTTTGATCCACCTGCACTATCCCTCCCTTTCTTCAATTCCATTCGTTCTGTTTCTTTTAATTAGGCAACACAATGGACCTCATGGACAGACCAAAAACATTTTTGCACCCTGAACATAACCTCAAAAATAGAAAAAGCGCCTCAAATATCTCAAAATCCTGGCGTGATGAACAAATTCTGATTTCGGATTCAGATTCTATGCAGCAAAGTACTTCACAAGTGACCCTTAGTTTTCCAACAACTGACATGACCTTGGTATTTGTAAACCTGTCTAATTTGTGTATCAAGCATACAAATATTTTTCTAGCTCATCTGATTTCGCGGATTCTATCAAAATTTTTTGGACGACTGGCGTGCCATAGCATATCCTATCTTGGACGTCCATATTGCTAAAACCAGTGGAGGATCCAGGGGGTTTCGCGTAGCTTATAAGATTTTCAAAATGGTGGAGAGATCATATCGCAAGCATCAATTTGCTCCAAAAAGTTTATTTTAGCGATTCTTTTGCCAGATCTACTTCCTAGGAACAAAAAAGTTTTTAGCTAATCTTTAGTTTCTGGATAATAGATAACTGCTCAGATGATTTCCCAGATTCTACATAACAACATTTTCGATTATTGACCTACCAGAGCATGGCCTCTTTCAAAACGGAATTGTTGGAACCAGTGGTGAATTCACGGCGTTTCGGGTTCGGACCCTC